>CATIWR010220789.1:0-12013 GCA_949677035.1 Omphalea diandra
AATTATTATGTGAGTGTTCATTACATTTTATTTTTTACTCAATCATCTCTATTATTATTATTTTTATATTTCTATTTCGAACTTATTAAACAAAAATTTGTTCAAGGATCATTTCAGTTATTTGTCAATAAAATTTTGCAATTTTGTTCAAGAGTCAATACAAATATTTTACCCTTTATTATCTTAACCAATCATGCTTTTTTTAGTGTATTGTCATGTCATTGTTTTAATTTACTCATTTTGCATCCAACACAATATGTGCCTAATATTGTGTGGCGCACCGATGCATCACACGCATCGTAATATTTCCCTTCGGTTTGACATTTACAATAAGATCCCTATCTTTTTAAAATTAAATATTTGAATGAAATAATCAAATTCTTCACATCAAATATAGAAATAAGTTGACACATTATTAAGTAGATTTATTCTCATGCGTTGCATGGTTGTAATAACTAATTTATTTAATATGTGACTCAATTCAAGAAGATTTATTTTTTAAAAAAAAATATTCATATTCAAAAACAAGTATAATTAGTTAAATTTTTTAAGTAAAATAAAAGGTTGACAAAGAAAAAAAAATTGAAAATAACTAAAAAAAGAGTTAGAGATCAATAAAAATTAAGTATTTGCATATTTTTCATGGTTGAATGAAAAATTTAAGTGATTGTATAGAAAAATTAACTAAGAAAAAGGCTGGATTATAGGAGGCATGTGTGGGCCATGCCCCCCACCCGTGAAATTTATTTTTTTTTAATGATAGAGTTCTTTTTAAATGGAGACCTCAATGAAATACTCATTTAGTAGGTATATTCATATTGAAAAATGTTCCTACAGTACATAAATTTGGCCCCTAAAAACTGAAACACTTATATAGTATAGAATTTTTGCCACAACATTAAACTTGGCCCGCTAAAAATTGAAGTGAAGCTCCTCCACTTTGATTATGTCTTTTTCAAAGTTGCATGGAAAAATTAAATGATTTCTATATTTTTGTAAGATTCCATTGAAAAAATAAGAAGTCTTTGATAGCATTTATTATGTCAATTATAATGCATTTAGGCAGGAAACAATTGAACGAGAAGTTGTCACATGTACAGTTGAAAGAAAATACGGACATCAATGGCTTTTGCTTTAGTATTTTTTAAAATAGATTAATTTATTCTTTTATGTTGCTCTAATAATTAATTTTACTTATAGTAGTTTATATATTATCTCATTTTCTTAAGTATTTAAATTGAATTTCAATTTTCTTAATTATTTAATTTTTATTACTGTGAAATACTTTTATTTATGTTTCAATCCTATTTTCTTCAAATGAAATTTTTTGTGCAATATTTGTATTGGATTTCCGAATGCTAGTTGAGATTTGGAGTTCTTATGCGTAATAAAATTCTAGTTTTTCACACGTATCAAGTCGGTCTCCGACAAATCGTAAAACCTTGTTCCTCACGTAGTATTTATGTCACTGCGTTCAATCTTATTATCATACCCTTTCAAATTTGTATTGTGGTTCTAAAATTCGCACCCTGATTAAAGTTGAAATGACTAGCTTTTCGGACATATCAGGACCCATGAACAAGTCCTCCTCATTGGACGATATGGTAGAAGAACTATTAATTGAGATTTTGATCAGACTCCCTCAGGACTCCGTTCATTGTTGCAAGGCCATCTCGAAGCATTTCTATACTTTGATTCAATGCCATCGATTTGTTCATCAATATTTCATACATCGGCAACCCAGCTGCCATCCACCTTCTCTATTTTACCAGTATTCAAATTTCCATGAAGACGCATATAGGGTAGTTGGTGTGGCTTCTGATGAGACATCGCCAACTTTTTTTAAATTCATTTTCGCTTTTCTACCTATCAAATCTCAAGAATCTGATGAGGAAACCCTCAAGTTGGAAGGATCATGTAGTGGCATGTGATTGGTGTCATGCCTTGCAGTTGAACCAGCGGCTCGACTATGCCCTATGCCCCATATGTTTTTGTAGTATATCTGCAATCCACTCACTAAACAGTGGGTTGAGCTTCCTTTAATACCAGCATAAGTTGCACTAGTTTATGGTTTCTCCACCTATTTTTCTGCAGGATTCCTGTGTGATAATACTCAGTACAAGCTAGTCATATTTCGCCAACAAGTTGATGCGATATCAGATATGGAAATCTATAGTTTCTGTTCAGGGAGTGGAAGTTAGAGCCAGTGGTTTGTTCGTGCGCTTGATGTCCCAAGAGATGTCAATTTCAGTAATATTGTAGCCTTTAATGGGACGTTATGCTGGTTGTGGAGTGCACGAGAGAAATTTTTGCATACAATCGATGCCATAATCCTACTAAACTTAACTTAATTGATCTGCCTGAGAATGATCATTGATGATGTTAGCTTGAACATTAGCGAAGGGAAAATTCATTTATGTTTGTGTCGTGTCGTCGAAGAAGATGAATTGTTAAGTCTACGAGTTTGGGAAGGTAAGTAAGCAACCCTAGATGGAGTTTTAGGCACCAAATCCAAGTTGCTTTTGTAGATATAATAGTCTTAAGGAACATTCCTTTTTTCAATAAGGAGATCGCGCCTTATCCTTGCAAAAACAGCTCCAGCTTTTTCGGTCATCTTTATTTGGATAACGATATCATTTATGTTTGTTTGTCTAAGTACATTTTCTTATGGAACGTAAGTAAAAAAATGCTGGAAGCATCTTTCATCTTCAACATCGTCGACATGGCTCTATCAAGTGTGTTCCCATTTTTTTCTTCCCTGTTGGCCTACCCAGTTCCTGCCTTCCCCAAGCAATGAGTTATTTGTGTTTCATATTTCTTATTGATGTTAGCTCTGGTCGTCTATCTACTGCCCCTTCCCTTGTTTGCAATATACAGTTCTATGTTCCTCAGCTTGCATTGTGTTTGCCAACTTCTCTTCTCTATTCAAAATAACGGATTGAGTTGAATGACTAGTTTTTAGGTTGAATTGATTTGATTGAGCTAACAATGTCATGTGATTCGATTTTTTCCCTTACTAAATATGGGTTATTTCGAGATAGTTAGAATAATGCAAAAAAAAAAAAAAACCAAATTATTTTATTTTTATACAAAATGAGTTCACTATACTGGGATCCATCATAATATTTCCCTAGATACAACTATTATACATTAAACATGGCTTAGAATAAGAAATTTTACATGAGTTGAAATTGTACAAAAATTATTTTTAGGCAAATGAAAAAATAAAAAACCAGTTCAAGTTTACTTGGTTCAAGTTAGCGTAACTAAACTTCTGTAACCAAACTACACGGGTCATTTGATTGGAAATTAAATACGACTTTCAAATCCCATTCAGTCGTGTCAATCCAATATCCGCCGTGAAGTTTCTTAATACCATGGAAGCACAAACCATGATTGTCTCGATTAAGTTGTGATTCACCAGTATGACCAGTGTTAAGCTTGTACTTAAGGGAACTATTAAGGTGCGCATGGCGCACCGTAATATTGCCATTAAGCAACTCTTATTTCTTCTTCCCTAACATGGATTTTTTGAAATGCCATAGCTTATATATGTAACCTCATCACGGCGTTTCAGCCATCCAATTTATTGATTCCTTCGCTCAACGCATTAAATTCATTCATTGCATCCTACCTACATATATTAGTAATGTTGGCATTATAATTTAGTCACTGCAGAAAAACATACATTGCTATTTTTGTTTAACTTCTTCATTTCCTTTTCGTTTTAGGTTGCCATACTTGTAGTACCCAATCTACAAACATGAACTCTAAGGCAAATGATATGACAATTATAATGAATTGTTAAGCCTCCAAAAAGAAGTGCTGACTAAGATATTTGTAAAATTGGGCTCAGTTTGTATGCAGGACATGCTAGAAGCAAAGCACACATGCAGTGTTGTCTACGTTGCATTCGAAGATGCAGAAGTATATGAGCATGCAAACATAGTAGACATTCCAAAAGGTGACATTCCATCGAAAGGGGAGGACTTGTTCCTTAAAAAGTGCGAGGAGGTGGGCAACCCACAGTTGTACTCTGGTGAAGGTATGCGTGCCATTTTCGCTAAAGACAAGATCTTTGATGGGTTTGACATGCTACATTTTGCAGCTGTCAAAGGGCATGCGACCGAAACATATGTTTTTGGAATTTTGTCATTAACATTTAGAAGATTTTTATGAAATGGATTTGTCTTTCCTATGTGGCTTGCTGTATCACCAATTGATGGTAGTGGTTCCCAAATGTTGTGCTGATGTGGCGAACTATCTAAGTTGGCTGTAGGTCTGGAATAGATGTGATTGGGTAACAATGGATAAGGAGAAGGATGTGTGCAACAAATTCAGAACGTGTGGGTGCAACAATATATTTAGTCATGTGCCCCAAATAAAGCAAAATCCATGGCAGTTTAACCAAGATTTTGATGATGGATATCCTAAATGTGATAGATGTTTATGGGATTTAGATCCTTGCATTTTGTGCATTGGGTGCATTGGGTCAGAACATGCCGCTTTGCCTTCCTCTTGTAGATCGTTGTATGCCGAATGCAGACAACCTATGTTTGTTTTAGTTTATGTGTTTTGTTTATGGTTCATTATTGACATGATTATGTATGTTTGCTCTTGTTTATTATACGCATACATTCAGTTGGATCATATTGGTACAATTACAATGTTGGATCAAATTAATGAGGATGATGATGGGCAGTGGATATATGGTATTAAACATCTTTTGCAACGAAAACGCATATGCGGAAGACGATACTCGTTATATTCACAATCAAGCATTTACCACTATCGCTTCTCCACAACCACAATCCTTGCAAAGTTGCAATAAAAGTTAAGCAGTTGCCCAGATAAACAATGACTACTAATCCTAAATGTCCACTAAAACTATTATAATAATCGAAATATTCAAACCTAGGGCAATGCATTCATTAAGATAATAACCTGACATTTAGGATCTTAGATGATTATTGGAAATATTGTGACCTTTTGACTCTAACCCTAATATAATGTGCTTAACAACATAATTAACCAATGATAAAGTAACTGTATGTAAAACTTGACATTAAATATTTGTGTCTTATATAGAACTTTTTATTTTACTAATTTCTTATACTTCTAAATCTATTTATTAAATAACAGAGTTGGTATAAAAATTCCATCATTTTGAATAAGGATGGAAACTTTTAGATCAAATAAATTGTATCTGAAATTTTTAAATCTTTGATTGCGTTGGTTTGCAAGGAAAACCAAGTGGTTATCCACACGTGTGCGTATGTTACCAAAATTAATTCTAGAAAACCTCCATGTGTGACCTTTATCCTTAACAGGCAACTCTCTCCACGTTGATATTAAACATATTATTACAAGATTTTTGATGTACATAATATGGATGGTGACATTGTCAATTTCACCTTATGTGTATGAAGTTTGGCATACAGGCCACAGAAACGTATGAACTTTATATCTCTAGATATAACCAGGCTGGCCTAACCCATTTTTACGACAAAATCCTATGCCGTTCATTTATATCTACTTAATGCTCCGCGTTGCATTATAGTTGGCGATGAATCAATTATATTTCCAAGAAGACAAGTGGCGAGAAAATCATTGCCCAAAATAAACATTATGGCTTATCAGATAGAGATGATTCACCGTCTCTATCCCCAGTGGCGACGCCACATATAGGAGAAGGGGGTAATTGCCCTTTTTGTTCTAAATAAAAAAAGAATAGTTATAGATTTTATTATAGGGATAATGACAATATTGGTGTCTAAAGTTGTTAGAAATGATAATTTGGTGGCCTAACTATTTTTTTAATTACATTTTGGTGTTGTAACCTGTCATAAATTATCAAGAAGTGTTTTTACAAGCAACCATCAAGTTTCTCTTTACTGACTTTACAGATTAAATTTTAATTTGGTCTTTAAACTTATAATCATGACATAATTTACTAAAAAAATTTTAATTTGATGCTTAAACTTATTATCAAGTTGCAAAATCATCCAAAATTAATTTTTTAAAAAATTGAATAGAATTAATATTATTTTTTAAACAATTTAGTTAATTTTCTGAAAACATAGTTGACATTTAAAAAAATAAAATTTTTCCTTTTGATTTAAAAATGTGGATAGTTTTTTCATTGTTTATTATTTTTTTTCTATAAACAAATAGAAAGAACCATACTTATATACTTTTTAACATAATAATAATAATAATAATAATAATAATAATAATAATAATAATAATAATAATAAATGAGTTGAATGATTTTGCTACTTGAAATTAAGTTTAGGAATCAAACTAATTTTTTATAAATTATGTCATGAAAATAAGTTTAAGGGTCAAATTAAAATTAAAAATATAAGTAACCTGATAGAAACACTTTTTTATAATTTTTTATAGATTGCAACACCAAAATGTAAGAAAAAAAAGTTGGACTACCAAATTGTTATTTTCTAACAAGTTCATATACCAAATGTGTCTTTATCCCTTTATGATTAAATGTGCATACTTTTTGTTGCCCCTCTTATTTTTGAGAGATTGTCTACCTTATTACTAAATTATGTTAATATCTTGTCAATTACTTGGAAGTTAAAACTTGTATATTTATGGTAAAAATTCAAAAGTTGTTAGATAACAATTAAATAAAAGGGCCACACTACGCACCGATTCGCCAAAAAATATTAATATAATATTGATTATCAGATAAAATGTTGTTTACAACCATTTTTGTCTATGCTAATGACAAAATAAATTATGGTAATAATGTTATGTAAAACTTGTATTACTGATCAAGATAATGATCACATATAGAAAATTTTTTATTGCTTCATAGCCTAAGTTTAATCTCAAATTGCAAAGAATTGTTTTCTTGTTTTTCCTAAAGAGGAAGCAGTTCCTTTTTTTTTCTATGCACTATTTTTGACATTCAGTAACTTTCCTTAATGGGAAGCTTAACATGGATTAAGTAACTGCTTTCGGCAGTTTGCTTAATCCATATGGGTTGGGTTCCTAATATGGGCAGGCCCAAACCCAAAAATCCAATATCTCCAACTAGCACATAGTGGGTCACACAATCAACTTGAGAACACATATGCTCTATACTTTGTAATAATTCATACTCATAATAAAAGGCCTTGTGACTAGCATATTTCGAGAGCTCGGAGTCACATATCTGTTAGGAATATATAACTTCTCGACTTTTGGGTTTTTAGAGTATATCATAGTATATTGTACCTTAAACAATTGTATCACATCTATCAACTCTTATGATCTTATCTATGATTACATTTTATATTCATAATTATATTTCATCACATAGACCAATTATAATTGGTCGACCAGAGAATATAAATTGATGTTATACTTTAATGATCTTTCTCTTCTCATGATTCTCTTCAACTTAACTCACTTTTCTAGTAATGTATACCTGGATCGTATCATTCATGATTCTTTGGCTACACCCCAACATAGCAAACATTAAATTAAGTCTCAAGTAACTGATAGAAGTCGTAAGGGTACAATTCGATGATCCTTCTTTCATCAGGGTCCATAATAATAAGTTGAGATTTATTACTGTTAGTACCCTTAACGATCATATTTATTGCACATAAGGTATGAATCACATGCTACAACATTTTTCTTCTTTATCATGGAGTGTATGTCTTTCTTAAAATAAATGTTGTATAAATGATAGTTTAGATGCACTCAACATCTCACCAATCTACTCATTAATACTCATTGGAACTCACATCTGATAATAAAGGCAAATATAGTGAAAACATAAATTCACTTAAATTTTTATAATGACCTTGTGTCATTATTAACACAACATTCTGAATTTTAAGCTTGAGCTCAATTATCACCTAGATAATAAGCTTAAAATTTGTCTTATCTTTATACATTACAAAAATGATAAAAATGCGATTACCCATGCGAGAAAGTCAATATCTTATCTAATCGACATACTTTTTATAAAAAAATCAAGAATGTACTCAAGAACACTCATTTGTATGTATACTAATAATCTCCATTATCATTCAGACATTAAGCTAACATTTATAAACACTGAAAAATAGTTAATGATATAAATATATGAATATCTACGCATTCCTTAAGATTTAGTATGTTCAATAAATACATCTTTAAGAACAAGCTTTGTAAGTGGAATCATGTCTCGCGTAGAAATATATTTCATGGTTACTTCTTTACATGCCACCATGTCTATTATTTCATGTTTACTTCTTTACATGCCACTATGTTTATAACAAAGTTGTACTTCGTATCTCTATGTTTGGTTTTACAATGAAACTTTTGGTCTTTAGTATATGCAATCACTATTTGACTGTCACAATTGACTAATATTGGATCAATGGAACTAGCAAAGACCCCTAGCTCATCTAAAAACCATTTAAGCCATATAGCTTCTTGTACTACTAAAAAGAAGGCCACGAATTCTGCTTCCATTATGGACAGGGTTATACATGATGATTTCTTACTACTCTAGGATATGGCATCATTGTTGTAAAAGAAAATGAAACCTGAGCCATACTTTCTCTCATCTAAGTCTCTTTCCCAATTAGCATCTGTATAACCTCTCAAATGCATATTATAGCCTTAATAGCATAGTGACTAATCAACAATGCCCTTTAGATACCTCGAAATCCTCTTTACAACTTTCCAATATGTTAGGCCTAGGTTGGATTGGTATCTGCTCACCATGCCCATAGCATAGCAGATGTCTAGTCTTGTACACATCATGGCATGTGTTAAACTACCAATACAGTCTGAGGCCAACACCTATAGATTGAGTAGACAAGTGCATATATCGAGTATAATATAACATAGGAGTATCGAATGTTGGCCCCTTAAGGACTAAAAGTACTATTATTAGCTATTTTTCTATTATTTAATTGACAAATTTAAGTGAATTAATTAACTAATTAAAAACTAAAATAAAATAATTTAACAAACTAGAATAATAAAAATATAAACTAGAGAGTGAGAAAAAAATGACCAGTGTGACAAATGACACTCAAATATTGAATCCCCCTAAGACTTGTTAAGAAATTAATTTTCCAATAATACAATCTAATTCAATATTTATGGAACCATGGAAATCCCTTTATTATGTTAAATTCCTTCTCAAGATAATTAACAAGTAATTCTAGGTTGATTAATTGGAATCTCTTCCTAATTAAAACCTTTAAAATTACATTATAGTTCCTTGAATTTCACTATTAGGTTTGACCCTAATCCAGAGAAGTTATATTATCCTATCTCTAGGGGTACTTGTAACTCCTTTCAATTGTGCTAAATCTATTCAATAACTTGATTTCTCAAACTAAGTTTAAAGAATTGTAAAATAGGAATCAATATTCCGGATATATCAATTCAAGGAAATAAGGAGCAAATACAATTGAATTCCTTAAAATAATGAAAAGATTGTATTATCTAAAGAAAATCACAATTCAAAACTCATCTTAGGGTTCATCATACCCAAGTGCCAAACTAATTTAGTTCATAATGGAATTACTAGCCAACATCAAAATAAAAAGAGAATAAAATAGAAAAGTTTTCATGATAAAACCATCTTATTCTCTAATTCTCTTCAAGCTTGATGGATGACTAATAATTCTCCTCTTATGGACAACTTCTTTTCTAAAAAAATAAAACAAAACAAAAACTTCTTTCTAGAAAAACAAAATAAACAAAAGACTTTTTTTTTTAAGACTCCCCTTAGTCTCCCTCAAAATAGGAAAAATATCATCCTCCACCAATTATGAAAAAAAACTACTAAATTCTCCTATTTTGAATAGGACTCGGTGCTTCTAATTCTCCCTTTATTCTGCACGGCTCTTTCCAATTTGAATTGAGATTGGACTTAAATTATGTCTGAAAAATATTAGAACTGATCCATGAGCTATCAAATTTTTGTTTGGTCTGTGAACTTCTTAAATTGCACAATTCCACCTGAAAAATTTCCATAATTCATCAATCAGCTCCAATTTTTAGGATTTCCTATAAAATTATAAAATACAAGCCAAAAGTGAGACATCGTCTGGTATTTTCTAAATTAGACTCAAATAACAATAAAACTAGCCCTAAAAATACTAAAAATGAAGAACTATTAAATTCTTCCACACTTAGCATTTTGCTTGTCCCCAAGCAAAAATACTAAGTTAATGGGAAAAAAAATAAGAACAAAAAAACTCAAAACAAGACAAGAAAAACACTAAGCACAAAATACATACAAACTAACACAATTGACTCATAAACACATTTCATTCCCTCATCGACATCATAACAAATCGAATTAATCGAGCTATGCGAAAATTTCATCAATTCTCAAACTTGCAAAAATTGTGTTCTAGCATACTAATTTAATCATAACTAACCCTAAATCAAATGCATCAAAGATTATTCATTCACAAATCCAAAAAAGAAAAAACAAATTCATTTATCAAGTTTCGTATAACGTACCTCTCATTCCAAGTGTCTAAAGGTTAGTGTATGCTCTCAACGTCCCACAAATAACCTAAAAGTCTACGATAAGCTTGAGAATAAATCATATTTCTATCACTTAAATTCAAATACAAGCACGAATCAAAATGTTTTTCTTTTGGTTGTAATGGGACCTTAGTAAAGGATAGGTGTTTTTAGGCTAGTGGACTACAAAATAATTGATCATGCTTACTAAATACTCTTTCAAATCAAACTCACATGATCTCTTAAGAACAAATCTCAGCCCCAAAACATAATCTCACTCTCATGGACCTTAAAAATAATAAAAATTCTTGGCCCTTACTTGATATCTTTTGCAAAATAGAATTGAACTGCCTTGATAAAGAAATACATCATCTTCTTCCTCTTTTATTTCTTTGAACTTTTCTTTTTTTTTTTCTTCTTTTTTTTTTGTTTTGATTTGATTTCTTTTTTCTTTCTTTTTTTTTTCTATTTTGATTTGATTTCTTTCTTTCTTTTTTTTTTTTTGACTTTTTATTTTTTAAGAGGAAGAAAGAATAGTTATTATAAAATCACACAAGGTAACAATTCAAAAATCAAACAACTAATCAAATAACATTCTCTCATTCTCACCCCAAAGAATAAAACACTCAACCTCATACTGAAGACTTCTCATTAATTTCACGAAACAACCCCTTGTAATTGTAGAAACCAAATTTCATCTCAAAGCAAACATGATCGTTTTAATATTTTAAGGGACTAGGCTTCATTGGCTAGCTAAATATGAGATTATAAATAAAAAGAAAAAAGGGTTCTTGTATGCTCAATGGGGCTTACTAAATGGATAAAAGGGTGAATGAAGAAAGAAAAAGGAACAAATGGTTAATCCTAAATTGTCTTAATCATTTTTATGCTTGTATTCGATAATATGGTCTGAAAATGATAACAAATCAAGTTCTAAAGACTCTAACACTTTTTGAGGACTCACTCAATAAGGAATTCACAAAATTAAGCATATTACAAGGAAAATAGGCTCAAACCTTTCTTTGTAGTGTAAAAAATGAATTTTAATTTTTTTAAGAATTTGTAAACTTTCAAACCTTGAGATTTTCTTTAAAGATAGTGATAATTAAATATCTATGGTAGAAAATAAGGTTTGCAAATTAAGAAAGTGAATCCAAGGCATAGCTAGATATTGTTGACTAAGTTAAGATGAAAATGAGGGAACTACTAAGCAAATAATGAATCATTCACACAATAAAGTAAACAAAACATCTATATATATATATATATATATATATATATATATATATATATATATATGAAGAAAGTAAAATAAAATAGGAACAAATAAAAACAAAATTATTAAATAATACAAAACCTTCTCACACTTAAGACACATTGTCCTCAACGTGGAGGAGAAATTTTCAGCTTGACAAAAGAAACAAATAACATACTAAAAAAAAAGAAAAAAAAATTCCTAGACATTCAAGGTGCAAGCAGTGGAGACGGCGAAAGGTGCTGGGCCAGACTAGGGGTGAGGTCA
>CATIWR010220797.1:0-31192 GCA_949677035.1 Omphalea diandra
CACATGTCTTGTCTTTGGAGAAGTTTAGCTTGGGAAGTCCTTCCACTAGTTCCCCTTTAGAGAGACTTTGAAGAAGTTCCATGCTTGCATGTCTAAACCTTTTATGCCATAACCAAGCTTCATTGCTTATAGTTATAAGACACTTGAAAGATTGGTTAGCCAAATTGTCTAAGTTAATTGAGTAGGTATTGCCTTTCCTTTCACCCTTGAAAATAACCTCATCATCTAGTAAAGTGGTAACTCGGCATTCTCTTGGATCAAAGGTGACTATGTTACCTTTGTCACATAATTGACTTACACTTAACAAGTTATGTTGCAAGCCATTAACTAATAACACATTATCAATTAAAGAACAACCATTTTTACCTATGGTTCCAATGCCAATAATCTTACCTTTGGCATTGTTACCAAATGGGACATCTCCACCTTCTTTCTCTTTTAGTGATGTGAATAGTCTTTTATTTCCGGTCATATGCTTTGAACATCCACTATCCACATGCCAATCACTTGTTTTGGTGGTAGTCACATTTTCCTACAAAACAGAAGTCAAATACCTTTTCTTTGGTACCCAAGCATACTTGGGTCCTTGGGAGTTAGAGTTTAAAGGATCCTCTAACTTAAGGTGTGCCTTCCTAATGTAACAATGAATGTTGATATGCCCAAATTTCATACAATAGTGGCATTGGAGTTTAGACTTGTTAGTCTTTCTCCTATGCACTAATTTAGTATGAGTAGGTAGCATATATGAGTGTGGGCATGAGCATGTGCAAGAAGTAAGAGTAGTAAATCTATTAACATGAGATTTATTATACATGTATGCATAATTGGCTCTTTGATCCTTAGCTCTTCAGCTTGGGATAGTCTTTCCTTTATCTTTAAGTTGAAGAAACTTAGTTCTAGGAGCACTTTTCTTCCCAATTACCTCAATGCTTTGAAGTGTAGACGATTTCATAAAAGTAGTTATAGAGGATGAGGGGGCTCCACTAAATCTTAGTCCATGCTTAATAAGAGGTGGTCTTTGTGACACAATTAATGTGTCTAATGCCTCTTTTCCTTTGTGAAGTTTAGAGATTGAGCTTCTGAGCTCAATGACTTCTTCTTTAAGAGTGTCATTCTTCTTTTTAAGTGAGTATAAGGATAAAGATGATGTAGACAATTTTTTTACGGATTTTTCAATTTTTTAATTAGAAGTCCTTAACTCATTTACAAGCTCATTTAGAGTCTTGTACTCATCTTCTAGTTTCAAGCACTTATTCCTATAGGTTTTTGCTTGTGACTTATATTTGTCACACCTTAGTGATAGAGCTTCTAAAAGCTCTTCATCTAACTCATCTATTTCATAATCAAAATTAGAATGAGAAGAAGTACTTACCTCACTTGTTGACTCCTCTAATGCCATGAAATATATATTGGCTACTTCTTGTTCTTCTTCTTCTTCACTTGAGCTATCATCCCAAGTGGCTGAGAAACTCTTCTTCTTCTCCTTATCCCATCTCTTCTTCTTCTTCTTCATTTGGTGAGAGCTCTTCTAAACTTCTTCATGTTGGAGACAATGGATAAGAGTCTACTAGTCATTTATGTGATGGTCTCATTGTCCTTCATCATGAAGAGTTCACATTCGATGACGTGCATTTCCAAACGGCTTGACTTCACTAGAGTTGTGCCTTCATGATAATTCTCCAAGGTCTTTCAGATTGCATGAGTTGTTTAGCAATGTTGTACTCTTCCTATCTCTTCTCTAGATAGGGAGCTTAAGAGAATGGCCATTGCTCTTTGGTTTCTCCCATTGGACTTTCTATGAGCTTCAACCCATTCTTCTCTTGGAATCAACTTTTCATCACCATCCACAACCTCTATGGGTGGCTTCCATTCATTGATGACTACATCCCAAAGATCTACTATATCTATGTCAAGATAGATTTCCATCCTATACTTCTAATGAGTATAGTCAGTTCCATCAAAGTGTGGCCCTAGGTGTGAGTGGATTGCTTCCTGTGCCATGATCTTGTTTCACCCAATGAAGGTTTGATGTGCAAAAACCTTGCTCTGATACCACTTGTTGGCCTTTGGCACCAAGAAAGGGGGTTGAATTGGTGTATGAAAATTTCTAAAAATAAAGAATTGAGGAGGACAAATGAGAAGATTGAGACGAGTGATTTATAGTGGTTCGGGTATTAACCAACCCTACATCCACTCCTCAATTCACCAATTAAGTATTTCACTCAATCACTAGTGTTTTACAAGCTTACACTCAACTTAGTGTTTAGGCTCACACCAAACCTTACAACTTGTGTTTTACAAGCTCACACAAAAACCTTTTACAAGTGTTTTTAAGGCTCACACTAAAGCCTATCACAAGTGTTTTCAAGGGTTACACTAAATCCTATCTTGATGTGTTTTACAAGCTCACACAACAACCTTACAATATGGTGTTTAATGCTCACACCCAACAATTAACAATCTTATAAAGAAAATTGAAAAAAATGAGTAGCAAAGATTGAGAGCTTTTTTACTTGATAATGAATTTCTTAACCTTCTCATTTACTAATGTTTAGTGGAGTATTTATACCCAAATTCCACCAAAGAGCCTAACAGCTAGTCCAACAGCTAGTATAACGGCTAGTTTAACGATTAGTCCAACAGCTAGTCCATGTGTCAGCTTCCCATTGGTGATTTCCAATTTTCCATACGAAAGTCAAAAGTTGCGGCTTTGTGTCTAATGGCTAGTTCACATTTTCCTTATGAAAGTCAAAAGTTGTGGTTTTGTGTCTAATGGCTAGTTCATGTGGCAGCTTTTCATTAGTGCGTTAGGAAAATATAGCCATTGTGTTTCCTCATCTAGCATAAGTCGCGGTAGCAATTTTCATTGTACAAACCGCGATCCTGACCGCGAAACAGCCTGCCAAATTGTGCAACTTTCACTTCTCAAATCGTGGTTGCTACCAACATGTAGCCTTTGCAATTTTTGACTTCCAATGGCTTCCTAGGACACTTGTCAAGCTCTTATTATGGACTTATTTCCCTTTTGAATATTTTTGTAATTTGTGGTCGCGACTTCGACGCAACGCAGACCATGAATTCGTCTATCATTTTTGGTTTGCTTCATTTTGCTGGTTTGCGATTGGGAATGACTCCGTGATTTAGCCTATCTGATTTTTGGCATGTCTTCTCAATAGTCGTGGTCGTGAATCCTTGATTGCGGTCACGAGTCACTTTGGAGTTAGAGAGATTTTCTTCCAACTTAACTTGAGAGACTTATTTTTCTGCAAAATCAACACTTACTAAAAACATTAGTAATGTTCAATCTCCTTCGTCAAGATCGAAAGAGGTTCTAGACTTAGGATTAAGCATCCTAGTCCAACAAAATAAACTATAAACAAAGAATTTGCAAGAAGACAATCAATAAAAAGAAGTTAGTTAGGGGTTCAACTTCACTTGTTAACTACTTATGGCATATAATTTTTCATTTACTTGATTCATTCATCTAGTATTACTATCAGATCACTTAGGTGATTAGTTAATCTCTCTTAAGCATCAATTAAAATACAAGAACATCTTAAATTAATGGTCTCTCAACACAATAGTTAAACATCATGTTATTGTCAAATAAAGCAAGATCTAAGTGATAAAACTAAACTATTAAGGTTTGTCAACACATAATAGATTAAGGGAATCAATGAAGGTCTAGTTCGTGAAAAACATCTTTTGATAATCAATTCACAAAATTTAATATGATTAAGGGTCCTTTAATCAATAATAATAAACACATAATGATTGCTAATACAATGATGAATAAAATTAAAAGAACTTAAATTAGAAAATCATATGAGTTAAATAAGATCTATCGACAACCATAACTTAAAGAGAATTAGCTTATAATAGAAGAAAGAGAAGAAAAAACAATCAAACTAATGATATTGGAAGCCATGGACTTCAATTCTTATAGCTTATGAATGATTGCCCTCATTCTCATCTTTGCTCCTAAACCATTCCTTGATTGATCTCTTAGCTTTTTAGGTGATTATTTGATGATTATTCCCCCTTTGTTCCTTGGTTATTAATAGAGTTTTGCCTCTTTTTATAGTGCTTTTAAGATATTTACTAATTATACACCTTGAGAAATCGGAAAAGGAAGAAAATGAAAAAGATTTGAAGATCCCATTTTTTATGCTCTTGGGTACATGACCATATGCACAATCATGCCTTTTTATGATTCTTCAAGAATGGCCATGTCTTCTGGCTATGTCATGATCTCAATTTTCTATTTTGATGGTGCATGACCATGCACATGACTATGTCTAGAAGGAGCATGGATGTGTCTAGAAAAAGCAGAACCATGCTTAGTTTCCACCCATTTTTTACCTTAATAATTGCCAAATTAGCTTAAGTGTAAAAATAAGTTGTATCCCTATATCTTAACTTTCTAATGGCTTTCAAATCACCTCATTTGGAGCTTTATAGAGGGAGATATGCCTAAAATACTAAGTAGTACTCAAGAATTAAGAATATGAAACTATCATGGCTACTTTCATCCTTTTTGGCCACTTCTCTCCTTTGTAAACCTACAAAATATAAATTTACTTCTTTCAATCCTTTTCACATGAAAAATTAACACAAGATAATCAATATTTTAAAATAATTAGTTACAAAATACATGTAAATTATGCACTAAACAATGTCCCATATTCTCTCGATCCTTCTTTGATCAATAAAAGGATGGAGTCATAAGCAAGATTCCACTAGTTCAAGCAAATCCATAATCCATGCTTTCGACACTCACAACATGATGATAACATTTACATCATTGCATTTGATGTACTTGAATATGGATATGATGGTTGCATAGTTGCATATCAAGTTGTCACATGTGGTATGCATATTAATATAACTTAAACAAGGGTGACTCGGAACTTATTAAATGTATGAAGAGTATATGAAAATCACTAGAGGGATATAGGCGATGAAGAAATGAAAAAGGGACTATAAGAGAAAATTTACACTTTTAACCAATAGGAGCAAGCCATAAATATTTTGTCTTATTAGGTTTAGAATATAAATTGTAATTCTCTTTCATTAGGAACAAATAAGAGAGAAAAAAGGAGGTCTATAGAAAAAAAAAAAGGGAGAACAAAGAAAGACAGAAAGGAATAAGAGAAGGAAGAAGAAGAATAATAAAGGGGAAAAGGAAGAAGAAATTAACTAGGAAGGAATCTTAAAGTTTCCTAGATTTGACAAAATGTATGTGATTTCATATTTGTTTCCTTATAAAATTTCTCCTTCATGGCATGTTAATCATAAAAAAAAAAAAAAATAGTAGGAACTATAAAGTTATTATAGTAGGGATGCATGCATGAGAAGTTATTAGAAGCGGATAAGAGCTAAATTCATTTTTATTCTATTTTAAGGATAGACTATTGCATTCATAATTTCATAACCTTAGAAGAGGAATTAGGTAAAGTGCAAAATGTAAAAGTTATAGGTTTGTGTCTCATCTAAATACATGTAAAATAATTTTGCTAAATATATTGTGCATGAAGAGATATTGCTCATTAATTTGATTGATTTTTGTTTAAATTTGCTCAACCTATTGGTTTTATTTTCCAAAATTGTTGTGTTCATAGAAGGGAAATTAGGTTAAGTACAAAACATAAAAGTTGTAGAAATATGTCTCACTAATTGTTTGTAAAATAGTTTCTTTAACTATAGTGTGTGAATAAACATTGCTCCTTGGTTAGGACTTATCTTGAACCTACTCATGGTTGTTCAGTCTTAGACTTTTTATTTATTTTGATGACCTTAGAATCTAAACTAGATAAAGTGTAAAACATGAAAATTGTTCATCTATATATGTTAATTAATTTCCTCTAAATATTTTCTTCAATTGAACATTTATATTTGAGATATGGTTAAATTTAGTGGTCTACTTTGCGTATACTTATAGCAGAAACATGGCAAAATTATAAAATTCACCATAAATTGTGCAGTACATATTTTAGGATGAATTTTTGATATGTTATATCTACATATGTCTAGTTTAAGTAGGAAAAAGAATATGATCATTTGAATGCATAGGGAAAAAGTAATTATAGAAAATATCTTCTAAAGCCATGATATTTTTACTAGAGCACACGTGTAAAGAGATAAAAAAAAAAAAATCTTACTTTGTCATCATGGATTGATTGAGTGTATTGAAATTGTTGCTCAAGATGTTGAAGATAATAGTGAGAATAAGCTAGGACCATCCATATCTTAATAGCTTAAAGAAGGAAGTAATAAGTGAATAACTAATAATACTTAAAACTTATGATTGATTAAATGTTATAAACTTATATTCTATAGATTGAAATGTTATTTAATGAAACGAGATTGATGAATAATTTGATGAAAAGATCGTTAGATTTTGTAATTATTTATTTTGATGAGATGTTGATAAATTATGGCTTGAGAATAAAATTATGTTTGTGATATAAATTGTTGAAGGACTATTACTTAATATTATTTAAGCAAGCAATAAAAAAAATAACCTATATGGCAACAAAAGAGAACTATATAACATGTGTACTATTGCAGTTAAATAAGACTAGATTGTATGGCAATGATGTCCTATAGTTTATAGGATGATAATATCCTATAGTTTATGTAACAACAACATATGATAATCTATGTGGTAGTAAATATTATAAATTCTTTAGTATGTGCATGGATAGGATAATAATTTGTTTATCTTTAAACACTTGTTATGCTATTTGTGATTTATGTGTCATTAATTATTTACTTTCTAAATATCATGTTCATTCCTTTGCATATAATTTTTCTTCTAGGAAGAGTATACTAGAGATTGCATCCAATCTGTCTTTCGAAGTTGTTGGATAGCAATCTAATAGAGGTTGGACCAACATAAAATCTTTTAGTATTTTTATTTGTACTTATACCTATGTATATTTTGCTATAAATAGTTACTATATTATCATATAAGATCTATAAAATACTCAAAATGAATGAAGAAAAGTACTATAATAATGATGGAATGGCATGAAAATTTTTAAAAATGTGATGTTATTTAGTACTTCATACTTGGTCAATGAGTTAACATACGTCAGGGTAATGACTGTTAAATATGAATTAATAACTCAAATTGCCTAATAAACTGAGCAAAATTAAATAAACAATAGTCATTTAGATGGGATTTCAAATTATTAGTAGATTATGCATTATAATTATCTCAATTACAATGATTACAACAATATAATTATATATTTTTTTAAAATTAAGAAATAATCAAATTTTAATCAAAATTTTATAATCACTATAATATAAAATATTTTGTAATTTACAAAAATTCAATAAAACAATCTTCAAATACTAAAATTATAGAAATGAAATTAATTTAATTCCTTTGTTAATCTAAATATACTTTGTTAATATAGTGATACTAATTTCACATAAATTCCTTGAAGTTAACTTAACTAATTATAATTAATATAATTAATGAAATTAACTATATTGTACGAATAGATTATCTAAATTTACTAAATTAACAATATTGACTAATCAAATAATTATAAATTTATTAAACTAATTATACTTACTAATTAGATTAAACTTTATTGACTTTAATTAATCTAATTAAACTAAAGTCATCTAAATTAATATAAATTAAGCATTAGCTTAAATTTATCTAAAATTACATTAAATTACAACTATATAAATGTGTGTATGTGTGTGCTTGTGTATGCAGTAAAATATAGAGAATATTTATTTTCACACATAATCTATTGGCATTGAACATAATTATATTTTCTAAATTTAAGAATTTTAGATTTTATTATATATTGATGACAAGTAAAATTAAAGCAATAATGAAACATTTAATATTTGATGTTTACTATTAAATTAATTATGGTAATTTTATTAAATTCGGTATTTTATATATATATATATATATATATATATATATATATATTGTTGAACCTTCTAGGTTCCAAGTTCTTGTTTTGATGATTATAAACAAGACATAGGACTAACATTTGCCTAAGTTTGTTTGTGTTAAAACTTGAAGGTACATCAATTCCTTGAATTGTAATGATTGGACAACAATTTGCCTTTAGCACATTTAAGTTGAAGGTTGAAAACTCTAAGTATTAAAGAGTGAAAATCAAAGCAAACTCAGTTAAATAGACCAACTAACATTACCTACTTGCAATAGGCATTGTGGACTTCACAACAGGCCATTGACAAGTGCTCAGGTAGAAGTTATGCACTCTAGACCTAGTAATGAGCATCATGATTTTCGCAACAAACGTCGAACTAAACCTCACAACCAACATTGCAATTTCGTAACAAGTGTTGGATAAGTGCTTTAGTTTGAGCAACGCTCTTTGGACCACATAACCAGTGTTGCACTCTCACAATAGGTGTTGGAGAAGTGCTCTAGTTTGAGCAATGCTCTTTAGACCTTGCAACGAGTGTTGTACATTCACAACCAATGTTGGAAATGTGTTCTACTTTTAGCTACACCTTCTAGACTTCCCAACAGGGTACACTCAAATAATCAACATGTGTTGAGATGTTTCCAATGGGTATTGTGCAAACTCCAATAGGCGTTGAATCACTTTGGTAGCTTTTAAAAAATAGAGCATAAACACCACATTTTTTAAAAATCAAGAATAGGTATAGATCATACTCCAACAAGCATTGAGGTTAGAATCAATGACCATTATGTATATCCATTAACCATTAAAGGAGAAGTGTTTTGAATAATTAATAAAGGGGAAAGAAAGAGCCTTATTACACTAACTCTTAATAACTACTTCCAATGGGGTATTTTGATAGGACTACGACCATTAATGTTAAAATATTGATTGTCAACCACCCATCTGCATGAAATCAATAATGGTTGATGCCTTAGTAACGGACATGGATTTTCTTCAATAGGTGTTAATTGTGTGCAACTATAATGTGATGTGATAACTTCTCTTTAAGAATTAGTTCCTTTTTCAACCAATAAAAAAGAGTATCTCACAATAAAAATAAAAGGAAAACTGTCATATTAAGTGAGTGATCTATTGTGAAAGTTATTCTCAATAATAAAAAAAAAGGCAGTTACATTATGAATAAATAGTGATCTAGTATCTTAAAGGCATTCATTGATCAAGTTTAAGAGTAAACTAGAAAGAGTTATCTTCAAAACAAAATTTAAATGACAAACTTTTTAGGAACTTTTTTAACTTTTCATTTACATTAAACATACCTAGGGAATATACTTTGAGCATGCATTCTTGCTTGGGTGAGAATTTTCCTTCTCCTAAAAGTGTTATAATCTCTTATTATGTAACTCAGTGTTGAGGAACCCTTTGAAAATATCTCTTATGGAAGGTTTAAGGTAATACTTTGAAACTACTTTGGGTTAAGGTTTAAGTAGTTTTTTATGAACTACTTGTAAGAAATTGATTGTGTTTGAAAATCCATCACTTGTAAAGGCTTGGTAAGTGCCTGTAAACTTACTTGTGTAAAGGTTGTTGATAGCACCTTAAGCTATCAAAATAAGGAAGGCTATAGTGGAAATACTAAAAGAGATGATGTAGTCAAATTTTACTAAACATCTATAATTCTTGTGCGTTGATTCTTCATCTATTTTTGCATTTAGTTTGAATTTGTAAATTTATCATTGACCTATTCAACCCCTTTTCTAAGGCACAAGGGATAATAATTAGTATCAGAGTTAGTCTCTTGATCAAAGCTTAAGTGCATAGAGCAAAGATTATGGCAAGTCATGAAGAATCACATTCCATCCATAAGCCTCCATTCTTCAAAGGAGATGATTATGGTTACTAGAAGAATCATATGAAGATCTTTTTTAATAGTGAAACCATTGACCTATGGGACATTATTGAGGAAGGAAGAGAAGTTCCAATAAAGCTCGTTGGAGATGTTTATGTACCAAAGTCAAAAAATAAATGGACTGTTGAAGAGAAAAAGGTAAACCTAAAGATAAAATAGTAATGCATGTTCTTTTTTATGCAATTCATATGTCTTAGTATGCAAAGCTACAAATGTGTACATTAGCCAAAGAAATATAGGGCACACTATAGAATCAACATGAAGGAATCACTGAAGTGAAAAAGAAAAAGATACAAATGCAAATATACATGTATGAAACATTTGTATACCAACCTAGTGAAACTATTACTAAGATGTACAACAGGTTCATAGACATTATAGGTATTCTCAAGACCTTAAGAAGTCATATACAAATGAGGATATGGTAGCAAAATTTTTTAGAACACTATCTAAAGATAAGTGGGAAGCTACCAAGACAACTCTAAAAAAAGTCAACAAACTAGAAGTCTTATCACTTAATGAGCTCATGGGAAAGTTATTGGCTTATGAGATCACATTAAGAAGTCTACTAAAAACATAAGGATGAGAAAGAAAGACTTGGCATTGAAAGCCAAAAGGTATGTGATAAAACTCCTTCTACTTCTTATTTACTAACATCTTCCTTTTGTAATGATGATGAAGATAGTAGTGAGGATGAACATCTTGCCATCATTACCAACCATGTAAAGAAATTCCTTTCAAATGAAAAGGGTAAAAAGGTAAGGAACTATAAGAAGAGAGGCACCAAAAGTCAACTCATCTATTATAGATGTAATGAGATATAAAATCATATTATCCTAAGGTCAAGAAAAGCAAGCCCTCTTTTAAAAAATATGCCTCTAAGAAAGGAAAGGAAGTGTACAAAGCCATTTAAGATGACACTAGTGAATTCAAACTTGATGAAGATGAAGCAAGAAAGGAACTTGCCAACCTATTATCTCATAACAACTGAGGAGCAATCAAATGAATCCTCAAGTGAACACACATCCAATAGTGACAGTGATAGTGATAGTGATAGTGATAGTGACAAAGAGGTAAATCCTTTTAACTCGTACTCTAGAGATAGGTTATACTCTATAATTACCAAACTCACTATAAGCATTGAGACTCTATAATATAATACCTCCTCTCATTAAAAAGAGAACAAATCCTTAAAAGAATGTGCTGAGAGTCAAGAAATGCTAATTAAGGAGGTAGAGTCTCTCATAGCTGAAAACCTTAAACTAAAGAAAAATCTCAGTAAGTTCACTGAATGAATGGAGAAGTTAGACTTCATCCTTGAGGCTCAAAGGAGTCCATCCATCAAATATGAATTAGGTTATAATGCCACTGCTCTAATTACTCCCTTTACTTCTTAAACAATCTTTATTAAGACCAAAGAGAATAATGTTTCTAACTCTATTATGAAACAAAAGGTTTCCAAAAGGGGAAATGCCATAAATAATGGCTTAAGCGAAAAGTCTTGACACAATCACACATGATTGAGAAATGCTTCATTTAGAGCAAATTATGCTTACATATATAACTTTTGCAAGCTTTAGAGGCAAAGTGTGCAAAGACATAAAAATTGGCTTAATAATTGGTATAGACACATACATCACAAGAAAGTTGAGAAATACTCCTAAGCACACTGCTCAAAGGAGCTACAAGTCTGAGAGACGCTACATGCATATACCGCCTAGAAGTAAGATACCAACTCATTTTGATGGTGATCATTTCTATTTTGGTATATATGGCCACATTGCCTATCATTGCCAATCTAGACGGCATGATGAGCAATTGGCAAGAGCTAACACCTTAGGACCAAAAAAGGTTTAGGTACCTAATATATAACCTTCCTTATTTTGCATATGTGCTTAAAATCTCAAGTTAGAGAGCAAGAGTGGTATCTAGACAATGAATGTTCAAAGCACATTATAGGAGAAAGAAAGCTCTTCTCACACTTAGAAAAGGCTAAAGGTCTTAGAAATGTGTCTTTTAAAGATAATGACAAATCTAAAATTGTTGGCATATGTAAAGTTGGTAGGATGATGACTCACATATCCTTGATAAAGTATTACTTATTGATGGACTCAAGCACAACTTGCTAAGTGTTAGTCAGTTGTGTGACAAAGGCCTTAGAGTTATGTTTAAGCCACAGGCATGTTATGTATCTAGGATGAGTGATAACAAAATTTTGTTCATTGTTAGAAGAGTCCATCATTTTTACGTGATTGATTTAAACTCTTTTTCTAACATAATGCAAAGTGTTTAGTTTCAATAGTTGATGGAGGCAAAACTTGGCATAAAAGGCTAGTACATGCAAGCATGGAAATCCTTAATGAAGTAAAGATAAGAAACTTAGTTGAAGGTCTGCCTAAAATGAAGTTCACAAAGGAAGGAGTTTGTGAAGCATGTCAAAGAGGTAAATAAATTAAATCATCATTTAAAGCCAAGAATAAGATAAGTTCTTTTAGACCATTGCAATTATTTCACATGGATATTTTTTGCCCCATTAGGGTAGCTAGTTTAGGAGGCATGCATTAAGCATTTGTCATGATAAATGATTTTTCTAGATATACTTGGGTGTTGTTCCTCTCATATAACGATTCTTGTTTTGATGTTTTCAAAATCTTTGCCAAGTGAAATCAAAACCAAAAGGATTTGGAAATATCTTCTAGTAAAAGTGACTATGGAGGTAACACAATTTCTCAACTCCTAAAACTCCATAATAAAATGATGAGGTGGAAAGGAAAAATAGAACTCTTTAAGAAATGGCTAGAACCATATTGAATAAGTATAATCTTCCTAAGTATTTTTGGCCTGAAGATGTAAATACTTCTTGTTATGTCTTAAATAGAGTCTTAGAAAGACCTTTGTCAAAGAAAACTCCCTATAAGCCAAGGAACAATAGAAAGCCCAAGTTGCATATTTCAGAGTTTTTGGTTGCAAATATTTTATTGTAAACACTAAAGACAACCTTAATAAGTTAAAGTCTAAATTCGATGAAGGAATTTTCCTTAGATACTCTACCACTTACAAAGGGTATAAAGTCTTTAACAAGAGAACTCTTATTGTAGATGAGTCTATACATGTTGTATTTGATGAATCTGACCTTATTTCTTAAAAAAAAAAAGAATAAGATGTTGATGATGTTGCAATTCCTTTGAGTGAGCTAAACATTGGAAAAGAAGGAAAGAATATAGATAAGCTACAAGACATGAGAAATGAAAGAAATAAAGATCCATTTCCTCTAACTCCTAATGGAGAGCAAACTCAGCTGGATAGAAACTAGATTTTCATGAAAGATCACCTAAAAGATCTTATCATTAGTGATCCATCAATTCGAGTAACAACTAGATCATCTTTTAGAAATGCATGAACTAATCTTGCTTTTGCATCCCTTATTGAGCCTAAGACCATAGATGAGGCCATTAAAGATGAACATTGGGTTTTTCCTATGCAAGAAGAACTGAATCAATTTGAATGAAATAAAGTATGGACCTTAGTTTCTAGACCTCATAAACATT
The DNA here is from genome assembly GCA_949677035.1 of Omphalea diandra. Classification (NCBI taxonomy): domain Eukaryota; kingdom Viridiplantae; phylum Streptophyta; class Magnoliopsida; order Malpighiales; family Euphorbiaceae; genus Omphalea; species Omphalea diandra. The sequence continues at coordinate 13,389 of CATIWR010220797.1, forward strand.
CTGCATTAAAACTAAATGAGTCTATAGAAACAAACTTGATGAACTTGAAGTCATTGTTAGGAACAAGGTTAGAACCCCAAAGGCTATAACCAAGAAGAAAGGATTGTCTTTTATTAAACTTTTCACCTATAGCTATACTTAAAGCCATTATAATTCTTATTGCATTTACATCTCACATGTCAAGTTATACAAAATGGATATCACAAGTGCATTCCTTAATGGCTATATTAAAGAGGAGGTCTTTGTTGAACAACCTCTTGGATTTGAAAGCCATTGTTTTCCTAATCATGTGTATAAGCTCTTCAAAGCCTTATATGGATTGAAGCAAGCTCCAAGAGCTTGGCATGAGAGATTGAGCAACTTTCTTATAGAGAAAGGTTTCACCAAATGATTGGTAGATACAACTCTCTTTTTTAAGAAAAATAATAGAAACATATTGTTAGTGCAAATATATGTAGTTGATATCATATATGGTGCCACTAATATTGGTTTATGTGAAGATTTCTCAAAACTATTGAAGAGTGAATTTAGTATGATGAGGAACTTAAATTCTTTCTTAGATTACAAATCAAATAAGGAAAGGCAGGAATCTTTATAAACCAAGCCAAATATACAAGGGAGCTAATAAAAAAGATTTGGCATGGACAATAGCAAACCTTGTAAAAACCTATAAGCACCAACATCAAGCTAGACATGGATGAACATGATAAGAATGTGGATGAAAAACTATACAGAGGTATGATTTATAGTCTACTAAATCTCAGAACTTTATACCTGATATTATGTTCAGTGTTTTCTAGTGTGCTAAATATCAATCTAATCCTAAGGAATCTCACTTACATGTTGTAAAACACATACTAAAATATCTTGTTGGTACTCCTAACTTAGGACTTTAGTATATTGAGAGTTCTTCATTTGAATTAAATGCATTTTGTAATGTTAATTTTGTTGTGTGGGCCTTAAATAGAAAAAGCACTTTAAGCATTTATCAATTACATGGCCAATGTTTAGTGTCTTAGCGTAGCAAAAAGCAAAACTCAACTATTTTGTCCACTGCAAAAATTGAGTATATAGTAGCTAGCCTATGTTGTGCTCAAATCTTATGGATGAAATAAGAACTTCTTGATTACAAAGTTATTGTAAATCAAGTTGTTATTACGTGTGACAATACTAGTGCCATTAACTTGTCTAAAATCCCCATGCAGTACTCTAAAAGTAAGCATATAGACATAAGGCATCATTTCATCAAAGATCATACAAACATTGGCAACATTATATTGGAATTTGTTAACACTAACCATCAATTTGGCAAATATTTTTACTAAATCTCTTTGTGATGAAAGGATGCAATTCATTAAAAATGAACTTGGTATGATAGATGGTAATACCTTGTAGTAGCTTTAATCATATTCATATCTTCCTCAATTTCCTTTTGAATTTTATTACATTTATTGTTATTTGATCATTATTAATGTTTTTAGATTCATTGACTAAAAGTTTAACACTGAATGAATATGATTAACTTGTCCAAACTTTAATTGAATGCATGATCATTTCATTGAATTTGATTGAAAATATTCATCAGCTAAGTTTTAAAGTTTCGTTGTTTCATTAAAAATTGATTCTAACTAAGTTTATAACGATCATTTCGTTATGTACAATGACCATTGAATTACATGTGAAATCCTATTTTTAGTTTTATTAGTCTCTGTGATCATTGTAAATCACCAGCGATTGTTGGCATCTTTTTCAATAACTATTGGGAATGTGCCACCATCATTGGATGAGTTTTTTGGAAAACCTAATTAATAGTAATTTCTAATAATCATTGTCTTTATTGACACAATCGTTGCCACCTCCAATGGTCATATTTTTTAAAAAAAAAAGAGAGAAAGCATTGAACATCTATTTAAACCTCTTAATCCCCAATCTTTTCTACTTTTGTTTTACATCTTACTCATCTCTCTCAAATCTCTACTGCATAATCATTTGATTAATCTCATTCATCATGGCACCTAAAACTAATCCCTTTAAAAGATTCAAACAAGTTGTAAGGAAGAACTCTCAACTATCCTCTTCTAGATCTAGCTCCTATATTGAGGAAAACCTAGCTTCTTTGTTGGCACAAAAGAAGAAAAGAGTTATAAAATCATCAACATCTCATCTTCAAACAAAGAAAGCCAAAGCATCCTAAGAATCCAATGTAAAAGGGAAAGCATTATAGCAATAAGAAATAGAGCAAGTAATTAAGTCACTCTTAAAAGATGCAACTACTACCTTGGCAAATCATTTCTCTTATGAGTGACAAAGAAAAAAACATGGCTCACAAATAATTAATAAGATAAGCTGGGAACTCTTTTTCCACATAAGAGAATCTTATTATTTAGAGTTAACAATTGAGTTCCTCACAACTTTTGAGGTTTTAGGAAATGATTGTAATGTGTTTGTTGAGCCATGCATAATTAAATTTAGATTATTTGGGAGAAAAAAATACAAGGTTCACCTAAATGATTTAATTAGATGCCTTAATACAAAAAATAATGGTTTGATAAAACCTCTTCCATCTTTTAAGACTGATATTAATCAATTTCGAAAGTCAATCACAGATAAGACTACTAATTATAAAAACAATAACAACAAAGCCTCCAAGATTACAAGTCATGCCTTAAGGATTGCCCATTGGTTCATAACATGTAACATCAATGGCAAGGGTCGATCCAATGGCAATTACACCTTGATGGACCTCTTCCACTTGTAGTGCATAAAGAATAAGCAAAAAGTGAACACACCATCGCTACTACTTCAAATATAGATAACCAATTGGATAAATCAAATGCCTTTGTAATAGCTCACTACATCACAAAGATAGTCGAATTTGTGAAAGCCATCCCCCCTTTGAGGATGAGCTTGAAGACTTTGAATTAATGCTAGAAAAGATGCCTACAAATGAACAAATAGGTGAGAAAATGTTATTGAGCATGGGCATTTTGCAGAGGTTAGAGAATAGTTTGATCAATTTGGTGCTTAAGGAAGGATGTTTCCCTCAAGAAGAAGAAAGAAAGGAAACATTAAAGAAGTTGTTAAAGTAGGAGTTACAGTTGTAAGTGGTATTGGAACAAGTGAACCTATTCCATCCTTATCATTCTTTGATCAGAAAGTTTTTAAATAGCTTTAACAACTCATTATTGTTGTTATAAGAGTTAAAGCTTCCTCCACTACCCTCTATCAAATTATGAACAAGTTCAAATCTCAGTTGAAGGATGTAACTCAAAAACTTGATTGGATTTTTGAACGGTTAAATCTATAACTGGGGAGTCCAATTGATCAAGAGTAATTAGTGGAATAGTCTATAAGAGCCAAGAATCCAAAGATCCCCTCTAAGGAACCAGAGGTAATAGTAGACTTAGGGAGCGTGCAACACTTATATAACCCAAAAACCAAACCCTTACCTACCCTTCCAAAACCACTCCTCTTTATGATCCATCTACATAATATTTTATGCACTTTATAGTCTTTTTACAATTGTAGCTAATGATGGACTACATCTTATTTATTCTTTTTGAAATGAACAAGCTTTTAATTCCTTTTATATTTGTTCTTTTAAAATGAATAGTTATGAACTACTTGTGTTTCTTACTATTGTAGCTCATGATCTTTACTTGTTATTTTTCTTCTTTTTGATAATGCCAAAGGAGAGAGAATTTTATGAAATAATGAGCATAAAATGGAAAGAATATACGATGCAGGAAGAACAAATTGAGGGAGAGATGAATAAAAAGGAAAACATGATATTTCAATAAATACCCTTAATCAGATACGGGGGAGTTAAGAATTGATAACCTAATATGTTGTGTTATCAACTTTCTTATCCTTAGCCTTTGAAAAATTATTTGTCATCATCAAAAAGGGCGAGAATGTTGAACCTTCTAGGTTCTAAGTTCTTATTTTGATTATTACAAACAAGACTTAGGACTAACTTTTGCACAAGTTTATTTGTATTAAAACTTATATGTGTATCAATTCCTTGAATTGTAATGATTAGACAAGAATTTGCCTTTAGCTCATTTGAGTTGAAGGTTCAAAAACTCTAAGTATTAAAGAGTGAAAGTTAAAGCAAACTTAGCTAAATAGACTAACTAATGCTACTTACTTGCAACAGGTGTTGCCTTTTTGACAATAACCATTGGACAAGTGCTCAGGCATTAGACAAGTACTCAGGTATAGGCTATCAACTCTAGATTTCATAACAAGCATCAATATTTTGAAATAGGCATTGAACTGGACCTCATAACTAGCATTACACTTTCGCAATAGGTGTTGGAGAAGTACTCTAGCTTGAGCAATGCTCTTTGGATCTCACAACTAGTGTTACACTTTTGCAATAAGCATTGGAGAAATGCTTTAGTTTGAGTAATGCTCTCTGGACCTCATAATGAGAGTTGTACTTTCACAACTTGTATTAGAAAAGTGCTATAATTTGCACTACACCTTCTACACTTCCTAATGTAGTACACTCAAAAAATAAATAGGTGTTAAGATGTTTCTAATAGGCATTGAATCACTTTAACAATTTTTGAATAATAGAGCATAAAAACCATATTTTCTTGAAATCAATAATAGGCGTAGATCATACTCCAACAAACATTGAGATTAGAATTACGATCATTGCCTATATCTAATAACCATTAAAGGAAAAGTGTTTTGAACAATTAAAAAAAAGGGAAAGTAAGAGCCATATTGCACCAACTCTCAACAGCTACTTCCAATGACTGTTGAAGTTAAAATATTGATTGTTAACATCGGCATGAAATCAACAATGGTTGATGCCTTAGGAATGGACATGAAATTTTTTTAATGTGTGCTAATTGCTTATAGTTGTAATATGAAGTGACATCCTCTCTCTAATGGGTAGCTCCTTATTCAGTTTATAAAAAGGAACCATTTTCAATGGAAACAATAGGAAAATTATTCTATCAAATGAGTAATCCATTGTGAAAGCTATTCTCAATTAAAAATGATGTTATGTTATGAACAAAAAGTGATCTAATATCCTAAAGACATTCATTTACTCAGCTTGAGAGTAAACTAGAAAGAGTTATTTTCAAAACAAAATTTGAAAGACAAACTTCTCAAAAACTTTCTTACCTTTTTTTTTCATATCAAATATACCTTGTGGTTATACTTTGAGCATCCATTCTTGCTTGAGTGAGAGTTTTCCTTCTCCAAAAAGTATTATAATCTCTTATTATGTAACTTAATCTTGAAAAAACCTCTGAAAGTATATATTGTGAAAGGTTCACAATAGTACTTGGAAACTACTTTAGGTTAATGTTTAAGTAGTTTTTTGTGAATTACTTGTAAGAAGTTTATAGTGTTTGAAAATATATCACCTGTAAAGGCTTGGTAAGTGCTTGAAAACTTACTTATGTAAAGGTTGTTGATAACACCTTAAGCTATCAAAATAAAGAAGGCTTTAGTGGAAATACTAGAGGAGAGGACATAGGCAAGTTGTGTTAAATCTTTATAAATCCTATGTATTGATTCTTCATCTATTTTCGCAAAGTTTGAATAATTAGCTTTAATTTATATATGATAAATAATATAGAAAAAGTATTTAAATAAATTTTTAAAAATTATTCATTTTAAAGAGATTTAATAAATATTTTTTTATCTAATATATATTAAAATATAAGTTTTTTGTGTACACTGTGAAAATGCAACTAGTTTTGCTTATTGTTATTGACAACAAATTGATATATAAGTTAATTAGTTTAAAAGCTTTATTATACAATTCCTATAGACTTATTTGTTTAGGAGATTAATACTTTTTGGTCTCCAATAATTATTCAAAACATTTCAGCAAAATAATATTGTTGTCCCTTAGTGCCTTAAAATGGGGGGTTGAATAAGGTCATGACAAGTAAAAACAATTATAGATGTGTGCAGAAATAATGAGAAATAGAGATAACCAATTTATAGAGGTTCGACACAATATTGCCTACTTCCTCTCCTCTAATCTTCCCACTAGAGCCTTTCACTATCTAGATAACTTCCTAATGCTATCAATCACCTTTACAATAGTAGTTTTCAGGCATTACTAAGCCATTACAAGTAGACTTTTAGATGCTACTAAACCATTTCCCAAAGTAGTTTACAAGTACTACCTTAAACCTTTCACAAAAATGGTTGTAGATCTTATAGGATATCTTAAACCAAAAACTTTCTCTAAAGAATTTACAACTTAAAGATGAGAAATAATACTCGCACTCAAACAATAAACAATAAGGAATACACTCACAATAATTGCTCGACTTGGTGGAGAGTTTTGAGACATGTCTTAAAGCTTGTTCTTCGGCTTTATTTTTGAAGAAGACTTATGTAAGCTTTTCACAATGATTTCCCTTAAAGCTAGATCACACTTGTTTTCACCCTTTCATTAAAGATAGTTTTCACAACAAAATATACTCACTTTTTTTCTTTTTTTCTTTTACTACTTAATTTTGTTATGGGATTATAAGCAGACACATAAAACTAGTTGTTAGAAAGAAGGTTGTCACTCTATGTTATAAAGTAGTCACTCAACGCCTATTGGACAATCTCCACTCCTCTTGTTGGGTGAGAATAAAACTTCAATGCTCGTTCATTGTATTAAAATGCCCGTTAAAACTAAATGTTAGAAAGAGATTTGCCTAGGAGCTTATCATCTGACTTTCTCAATTTTTTAGTCACTAACTCTTTCAACAACTATTAAAGCTTTTTAACACCTGGTGAAATTCAATTTTAACTCCTATTGAGATACGAAAAATGTCCATTGAAATTTCTAAAAGGTTGTGAACTTGATGCTCTATCTTTCAAGTTTTTATATAGTGCTTTAACGAATGTTAGCTTGCTTTTAATGCCTATTGAAGAGGATCTCAATGCCTATTGCAAATATAAAGGTGCCTCATTAGTGGGTCTAAAACATTTAGTTTTGCCTGGGATCTTTTCCAATGCTTGTTGGTAAAATGCCAATACACATGTCGAGGCTTTGAGAGTTTTGTTCACATCAGGTCATTTGGTATAATACCTATTGTGCAAATGCAACGCCTAATGAGGTTTTGATTAGCCATGCATATTGCAAAAATGCAACGCCCGTTGTGAAGATCAAATTGCAAAGCTCAATTGTTTGTGTCATCCAACGCCTGTTAATTCTTGAAAGAGTCACTGGTTGAGAGGTCCAAAAGGCTTTACTCACATTTAGGTGTCACGTTAATCCCTATTGAGAATCTTCAATGCCTATTGATGAAGTCGCAATGCTTGTTGAAATGTAGCAACACTTGTTAGCTTTGAATAGTTAGAGTTTTTAACCAAACTCTTTTTCCCAAAGCCTTAGATCAAAAGACTGATGTACCTGCAAGATTTTACACTAACTATGTTTGTAATCATCAAAACTAACTTTGTTCATCAACCTCCAAAGCAAGGTTCAACATTTTCCCCCTTTTTTATGGTGACAAACAATCTGTGAAGGATAATCTATCTTGCAAGAAGTGAAAAATGTACATCATATAAAACTTAAGTATTAACAACAATCAAATAATTTGATTTAATTTCAAGTATATAAGATATAATAAATCATATTTCTCCCTATTTGTTTCAAAATTTTATGTAATATTAGAACAAGTTATACATACCAAATTCTTTTAAAAGCAAATTCACACAAAAATCAAGTCACATGTATTACATTGTCCTTAGCTTGCTGCTTTCTCAAACCTTCTGTTCCTGACTTATTTACTCATACTTTTACTTTTCCTTAGTATTTCTCCCCCTTTTTTCATAATAAAAAAGCAATACATAAGTATAAAACAATAATAGAAATGAAATCTTAAATAATAGTATAAGCAAAGAGAGAAATATTCATAGCATTAAAGGAATGTTGTCCCTTACATCAATATTTTTTTAGAAAACAAGGACAAAAGAAATGAAACAAAGATAAATATGTAATATGAAATGAAAGAGATTATTAAAGGTGAGGATCCTAGGAATGGTTCTAGGGTTTGTCTATGGACTTTGTCGTTGCATCTAACTATATTATTGTAGTTGGACTTCCAAGTGGCCAATTGAACCCTTCTACTATCCAATCTAAGGTCTAGTTGGCATCCTTCATATCCCTTTGAAGGTTTTATACCATTTAGTGAAGAGAGATAGTGGAGGATTCATTTCATTAAACAATACTGGAGATGGTTGCCAATTGATCAAGGACCTTGTGCTCAAAGTATAAGAGAGAAGTAGTAGTGACAAGAGTAGGAGTAGTAGTTTCAGTCTCTTCCATAACAATAATCCCTGCTCTTATGGGTTCCTCAACATCCTTATCTTTTTGTTCTGGTTTAGGCATTTCTCCTTCTTCTGGTATTCTCCTTATTAGGCTAGAGTTGAGCCTTTGAAGGATCCTGATGCTTAACAAAATCTTTTCATAAATGAATTCATTGTATGGCAATTTCTCTAACACAATGTTCTTTTCCTCAAGTTCTTCTTTTATTGAAGGAATAACCTTTACATACTTAGCAATCCTAGTTATGTAATGCCCTAATTTCCTTTGTCCAATTGATTGTTTATCTTTTGCACTAAGAATAGGGGTGTGTTGATCCTTTTCTTATTCTTCATGGACCAGATATATAATATGTTTGTGATGGTGCAATTACCATTAGATTGTACTCTGTCATTGATATTTTAGGTTATGAATCAGTGAGCTATCCTTAAGGCTTGGCTTTTTATATTTGATGTCTTGTTATTATTATTGTTTTAGTTACTCTTCCCATTCGTGATTGACTTTTAAAATTGATTTGCATCCGCTTTAAAAGTGGAAGGATGCTCTATTATTCCAACAGTGGTGGCATCAAAGCATTTCACCAACTCATTTGCCTTGGCTTATATTTTTGCTGAAAAGCCTAAAGTTGATCTACCTTATTATGCAAATGTGTGGCAATCACTTCCAGAACTTATAAGGAAGTGAGAAATTCTATTGTGAGCTATAAATATGAGGACTCTTTTATGTGACCAAAGAGTTCCCAACCTATCCCTATCATACATTCTTCCACTTGTTCTACTAATCCATACCTCTGTAAATCACCCCACTCAAAAAATTTACCCCTCCTTCCCCAAGATGTTTTTTGAGGATTTTAAAGGTCAATTCATTATCCTTCTCCATTTTAAGGTGGAATTTTTAGAGAATAAGAGGGGTTTGATTTGTTTTTGTCTCCTTCCATTTTTTCTTTGATTTTATGATAGATTTAGATTTCTTCAACGATTAAAGTGTTGAGGATGGTTTAAATGTCCTTTCTTCTATTGTGCTAGCATTATGGCTAAGTTTTTCTTAACATTTGAGCTTGAGTAGAAGGGTTGAAGGTTTTTCCTAGTCGATTGCTTGTATCTCTAGGTTGATTTAGCTTTAGGTGTCATTTGGTTTAATGTTTGATTAGATGCAAGTGAAAAGCAAAACAAATAGTAGTAAATGCATAAAGAGATAGAAAGAGAGAGAAAGAGAGAGAAAGAAAAATAGAGAGTGAGAGAGAGACAAAACACAATGAAAGCTAAAGTAAAACAACTTAGGGTTTAAGGGGTTTATATACAAGTTTGAAGAGTTCCCTATTTCTTAAAAAAAATATGGTCGTTGGGAGTGTTCAACAACAATTATGATTAAAACAACGATGGTTGGACATGACCGTTAGCTTGATCAAACAAGTGTTCTTCATTCAACGATGATGATTGCTTGCAATGCCCATTAGGTGAAGAATAATGACCATTGGAAATTAAGAATGATCATAAGGACATACAAAAGTTAAAATATGGAACTCACTAATAACGCAACGGTCATTGTCAAACTTGCAATGAGCATTAGCCATATTTTCCAAATTAAAACTAAGTTTAAAATGGATTTTCTAAGTAAGAAAACATTTTGAAAACTAAATTAATGTAAATTATTAATCAAACTCAATGATATAGTCATGAATTCAATTAATATAAGGGCATTTGATCAAGATAATACTCAATTAAAATCTTTAGCTTACAGAGTAAACACTTTAATTATAATCATTTCAAGCAAAAGTCAAGCAATATATCAATCATCAACCAATCAATAATTAAGCATGAGTCATTAAGGATGAAAGAGAAGAACCTGTTAATATTAACTTAATGTATTTCTACCAATCATTTCAAGTTTTCTTTTGATGAATTGCATCCTTTATCATAAAGAGGTTTAGTGAAAGTATATGTCAATTGATGGTTAGTATCAACATATTCCAATACAATATCACCACTATTAACATGATCCCTAAGAAAGCGACGTCTTATATATATATGCTTACTACTATAATGTTTAATGGGATTCCTAGACAAGTTGACGGCACTAGTGTTAACATATTTAATGGCCACTTGATTTATAATAACCTTGTAATCAAGAAGTTGTTATTTCATCCATAAGTTTTGAGCATAACAAAGACCTGCTGCCACATACTCAGTTTCACTAGTAGACAAAGCAATTGAATTTTGCTTTTGGTACTCCAAAATACTAAACATTCATTAAGTAATTGACATGTGCTTGAAGTGATTTTTCTATCTAGGGTACATCCAACAAAATCAGCATCTAAAAATTCATTTAACTCAAATGAATAATTCATAGAATACCAAAGTCCTAAGTTGGAAGTATCAATAAGTTATTTGATTATGCATTTTACAACATGCATATGAGACTCCTTGGGATTAGACTGATATCTAGCACATAAGCATACACTGAACAAAATATTTGGCCTAGATGATGTTAGATAGTGAAGACTACCAATCATACCTCTATATAGCTTTTGATCCACAGTCTTACCATGTTCATTTATACTAAGTTTGATGTTGGTGCTCATTACAGTTTTACATGGTTTATTATTCTTCTATCAAATTTTTGATGAGTTTTCTTGTGTATTTAGCTTGGTTGATGAAGATTCCCTCTTTCCCTTGTTTGATTTATAATCCAAGAAAAAATTTGAGCTCTCCCATCACACTTATCTCAAATTCACTTTTCATTACTTTAGAAAACCTTCATATAAGCAAACATTAATGGCACTAAAAATGATGTCATCTACATATATTTGCATTCTTATTTTTAGAGAATAATATTGTGTCTACCAACCCTTTGGAAAATCTTTCTCTACAAGAAAATTGCTCAACCTTTCATATAAAGCTCTTAGAGCTTGCTTCAAGCCATATAGGCTTTGGTGAGCTTAAACATATGGTTAGGGAAGCAATGGCTTTCAAAACTAGGGGGTGTTCAATATATACTTCATCAATGTAGCCATTAAGGAAAGCACTCGTAACATCCATTTGATATAATTTATAATTCAAGTGAGATGCAAATGCAAGTAAAATCTTAATTACTTCCAACCTTGCTACTAGAGTAAAGAATTCATCAAAGTCAATTCCTTCTTCTTGGTTATAGCCTTTGGTTACTAACCGAGCCTTGTTTCTAACTATGGTTCCATGCTCATCAAGCTTATTCCTAAAGACCCATTTGGTTCCAATAATGGAATATTTTTAAGGTCTAGGAACTAAGGTCCATATTTTATTCCTTTCAAACTAATTGAGTTCATCTGGCATAGCAAGTACCTAATGTTCATCTTTTATGGTCTCATTTATGGTTTTGGGCTTAATAAGGGAAACAAAAGCAAGATTGATGCATGCATTTCTAAATGATGATCTAGCAGGTACCCTGCTTAAAGGATCACTAATGATGAGATCTCTTGGATGATCTTTCTTGAAGATCTAATCCTTTTCTATTTGAACTTGCTCTTCATTTAAAGTGGATAAGGTTGATCTGAATTTTCTTCACAACTCATCTCTTATGGCTTGTCCACATTCTTCCCTTATTTTCCAATATTTAGCCCACTCATGGGACCTGTAGGATCATCAACATATTCTTCTATTCTTAAAGAAGTTGGGTTAGATTCATAAAAAAAAAAATAACATGCATAGACTCTCAATAATAAGTGTTCTCTTGTTGAAAACTCTATACCCTTTATTGTCAGTAGAGTATCCAAGGAAAATTCCTTCATCATATTTAGAGTCTAATTTGTCAAGGTTATTTTTTATGTTTAGAATAAAACATTTGCAACCAAAGACTCTAAAATATGCAATCTTAGGCTTCCTATTGTTCCAAAACTCATAAGGAGTTTTCTTTAATAAGGGTTTGACCAAGACTCTATTCAAGACATAACAAGAAGTGTTTACAGTTTTAGCCCGTAAATACTTAGGAAGATTGTACTCATTAGACATGGTCCTAGCCATTTCTTGAAGAGTTATATTCTTCTTTTCTACCACACCATTTTATTGTGGTGCTTTAAATGTTAAGAAGTTTTATGAGATACCATACTCAATATAAAACTATGAAACTTAACATTCTCAAACTCTCTTTTATGGTCATTTATAATTGAACAAATTTTTTCAAATCCTTTTGGTTTTGAATTCTCTTGGCAAAGGTCTTAAATGCATCAAAACAAGAGTCTTTATGTAGGAGGAACAACACCCAAGTGAACCTAGAGTAGTCATCTGCTATGACAAATGCATAATGCACGCCTCCCAATCTAGACATTTTAAAAGGTCCAAATAGATCCATGAATGTAATTTTAAGGGTCTAGTTGAACTTACCTTATTTTTTGCTTTGAATGAAGATTTTACCTATTTTCTTTTTTGAAATGATGCACAAACACCTTACTTTATAAACTTTATTTTTGGCAGACCTTTGACCTAGTTTGTCCTTTTCAATTTGTTGAGGAGTTCCATGCTAGCATATCCTAGCCTTTTATGTCAGGTTTTACCTTCATTCAGTATATATACTAGACACTTTGCATCATGGTTAATGAGAGAATTTAAATCAACTACATAAATGTTATGAATTCTCCTACTAATGAATAAAATTTTGTTATCACTCATCCTTGACATATAACAAGCTTGTGATTCAAACATAATTCTGAGACCTTTGCTATAAAGCTGGCTTACACTCAACATATTATGTTTGAGTCCATCAATAAGCAAAACTTTATCAATAATGGGTGAATCAACATCCTTACCAACTTTACCTATGCTAATGATTTTGGCTTTCCTATTGTCCCCAAAGGACACATTTCCAAGTCCTTCATATTTCTCTAATTGAGTGAAGAATTGCTTTTCTCCTATCATGTGCTTTGAACATCCACTGTTAAGATACCACTCTTAAGCACATCTGTAAAAATAAGGAGAATCAAGTTTTAGGTACCTAAATCTTCTTAGGTCCTAGAGGGTTAGTTCTAGCAATCTGTTCATCATGCCTTCTAACAAGGCAATGATAGGTAATATGGCCATAAATACCATGACAAAAGTATTCACTATTAAAGTGCACTAGTGTCCTATTTTTAAGTGGAGCATGGACATGGTGTTTGTGAGATTCGTAACTCTTTTAAGCTAATTATGTAGTAGTGTTTCTCATGTGAGGTGCTCTCATATAAGGTGTATTCCTATATATTGATGATTATGCCAATTTTTATACCTTTAGAGACTTTACTTTTTAGGCTTGTAAGAATAATACATATAGACATAGTTGGCTTTAGAAAGAGCATATCTCAATTGTGTGTGAAGAGGTTGAGATTTAGCCTTTGTGTCATTAGTCTTGGCATTTCCTTTCTTGGGAACTTGTTAGACTGGGATGGTTAATCCTAAGTCTTTAACCTCTTTTAATCTTGACAAAGGAGATTCATCAATTCTAATGTTTCAATTAAGTGTTTTGCAATTTTGAATTAGTCTCTAAATTGGAAGTTGGATGGAGTCTATAATCACTAAAGAAAGCAAAGTGTCTCCTAATTCGCGACCGCAACTTTAAATATCATGACCGCAACTTAGATTAAGGCTAGTTAAAAATTGGACAAGCGAATCTGTAGGCCACTTCTCTAGCACGATTCATCCAAAGATGGAAATGCCAAAGTCACAGATGAATTCATGGTGTCTATCACGCTTCAGTCGCGATCGCAAATTTCAAAGTAACTTAAAAGGGAATCAAGTCCACATCCACAACATGACCAGTATCCCAAGTGACCGTTCGAAGATAAAAATCACGATGACAACTTGAGGGTAGCGATCACAATTCATGAAGAAGAAGATGAACATTTTGACAGACAAATTTGCATTTTAAGTTGAACCCTGTACGAGAAAAATCACGACCGATACTACTTTGTGAGCACGTGAAAGGCAACGACTATATTTTCCTAGTGAACCAATGAGAAGATGACATGTGGACTAGTCGTTAAACACAAATGGGGATTTTTGCTGCATTTTTGGGCTTTCGTATGGAAATTGAAAAATCGTGACCACGAAAGAGTAGTAGCGACTGCGAATGAAACTTGACAAACATTTAATGCAAAATCTATCTAGCATACTTTGGAGATTTGCTACCAGTTTTATTGCAACGTCTCTTTGGTGGGTAAAGGCTATAAATACCTCTACAAACATATGTAAATGCAAAAATGAATTCATTAATTTATAACCAAGCTCTTGCAATTTTGCTACTCAATCTTTTCTATTCATTAAGTGATTATTTAGTGTGAGCATAAACACCATTTGTAAAGGTTATACTGTAAGCCTATAAAAACACTAAAGAGAGATTGTTGTGTGAGCCTTAAAAACACATAGTGTAAAGGTTATTGTGTGGGCCTTGAAAACACAAGTGTAAAAGTTAGGTGTGAGCTTAGAAACACCATTTAAAGTTAGTGGAACACCAATTGCAGAGAATTGGGGAGTGGACATATGGTTGATTATGCCCGAACCACTATAAATCGTATGCCTCTTTCTTTACTCTTCTATATCTATTTACTCTAAATTTTTTTTTATACACCAATTCAACCCCCCCCCCCCCCCCCTCTTCTTAGTGCCTAGGGCCAACAAGTGGTATCAGAGCCAAGTCTCACATTCTAGCCTTAATTGGGTGAGAAAAGATCAATGGCATAAAAGAGAATCCACTCACACCTCAAGCCTCACTTTGATGGATTCGACTATACTCATTGGAAGTATAGAATGAAAATCTACCTTGACACATATGTGGTGGACCTTTGGGATGTGGTTGTGAAAGAATGAAAGCCACCCACTAAAGTAGTGGATGGAATTAAAGAACTTATCCCAAGGGAAGAATGAGTTGAAGCTCGCCGGAGATCAAATGGCAAAAATAAGAGGGCATTGGCCATTCTTCTAGCTCTCTCTCTAAAGAAGATATTGGAAGAGTGCAACATTGTCAAACAGCACATGCCATTTAGAAGATACTTGAGAACTACCATGAAGGCATAACACTAGTTAAGTAAAGCTGGTTGGAGATGTACGTGATGGAATGGGAGCTATTCATGATGAAGGACGATAAAAACATCATCAAAATGATGAATAGGCTCCTATCTATAGTCACCAGCACTAAGAAATTTTAAAGGACTCTCACAAACTATAAGGTAAACATTAAAATCCTTAAAACTCTTCCTTTAGAGAAATTTGGTGCTAGAATGTGCAGTATCCAAGAGTCCAAATCCTGATATTGGGAAGGTTCCAACATATGTGTTGATGGGCAAACTCTTAACTCATGAGTTGGCCTTATAAAAAGATGAGCAAATGAAGAAACCAAGAAGCCAAGGAGATAAACTAGAAAAACAAAGAAGAACCCTAGCTCTCAAATCCTCAACAAAGGAGAAGGAGGTAGAAATTACCTTAAGTGATGAAGAAAGTGACAAAGAAGAAGAGGAGCTAGCAATGCTCTCAAGAAGAACAAAGGAGTTGATCAAAAGAAGAAAAGAAAGAAAAAGTTTCAAGAAGACAACTCCTAGTCCAAGAGAAAGAAAAAGTTTTAATGATGTCACTTGCTATGAATATGGCAAGCAAGGCCACATTAAGTATGAGTGTCCCAAATTGAAAAAGAACAAGAGATGGGACAAGGAGAATAAGAAGAGCTTTTCATCCACTTCAGATGATAGAACAAGTGAAGAAGAGGAAGAATAAGAAGTTGTTAATATTTGTTTCGTGGCACAAGAAGATTCTACTAATGAGGTAAGTACTTTTTCCCATTCTAATTCTGATTTTGAATTTGATAAGATAGATGAAGAGCTTCTAGAGGCTCTAACTATGAGATGTGACAAATACAAGTCACAAATGAAATCTTACAAAAGAAAATGTCAAAAATTATAGGATGATTATAAATTCCTTAATGACATTATAAGAGAATTGAGAGCATCTAATGATGAGCTCAAAAAGTTTGTGGATAGTTTTTCTACATCATCTTCCTTAATGACTTCACTAAGAAAGGAGAATGACATTCTAAAGGGAGAAGTCATTGAGCTTAAAAGTTCAATCTCCAAATTCCATAAAGGAAAAGAAGCCTTAGACAGATTGATTCTGTCATAAAGATAATCACTAATTAGACATGGTTTAGACTTTAATGGAGCCTCCTCATCATCTCAAACCCCATTTGTTAGAGCTTCAGAACCTTAAACCTTAAGGGTTGAGGTAATTAGGAAGAAAAGTGCTCCTAGCACTAAGCTTCCTAAGCCTAAGGGCAAAGGGAAGGCTCCCCCATGCTCTAGAGCCAAGACTCAAAGAGCTAACCATGTCTATATGTACAACAAACAACATGGTCACTCTCATAAGAAATTCTCTACTCCTACTCATCATACATGTACATGCATGCATTCACATGGTTAAGGTATGAGAAGACCTCCTACTCATACTAAACATGTGCATAGGAGAAAGACTCCCAAGTCTAAGCTCTAATGCCACTATTGCATGAGATTTGGACACATCAATATTCATTGTTATATTAGGAAGGCTCACCTCAAACTAGAGGACCCTTCAATTCCTAACCCCTAGGACCTAAGTATGCTTAGTTTCCTAAGAAAAGGTAACTTACTTTTATTATGTCGAGGAGTGTGGCAGCCATCAAATCAAGCAATTGGCATATGGATAGTGGATGTTCCAAGCATATGATTGAAAATAGAAAGCTATTCATGACATTGAAGCAAAAAAAAAAGGTGGAGAAGTCATATTTGGTGACAATGCCAAGGGTAAGGTAATTGGCATTGGAACCATTGGTAAGAATGGTTGCTCTTTAATTGATAATGTTCTTTTAGTTAGTAGCTTACAACATAATTTGTTGAGTGTAAGTCAATTGTGTACAAACGTAACAAAATCACCTTCGATCCTAGGGAATGCCGAGTCACCCCTTTAGTGGTTAAAGGGTCAAATGAAAGATAATACCTACTCAATTGACTTAGACAATTTGGCTAACCAATCTTTTAAATGTCTTATATCTTTAAGCAATAAAGCTTGGTTGCGACATAGATGGCTTGGACATGCAAGCATGGATCTTTTTCAAAGCCTATCTAAAGGAAAGTTGATGGAAGGACTTCCCAAGCTAAATTTCTCCAAAGATAAGACATGTGGTCCTTGCCAAATGGGGAAGCAACACCATGTAACTCACAAAGCCAAAAATGTTGTAAGTTCAACTAAACAAAACCCCTTCAACTTGTTCATATGGATTTGATAGGACCCACTAGAAGTGCTAGCTTAGGTGGAAAACATTATGCACTAGTTCTAGTAGATGACTACTATAGGTTTACTTGGGTATGTTTTCTAGCTCATAAGAATGATTCCTTTGATGCTTTCAAAAGTTTTGCAAAAAGGGTTCAAAATGAAAAGGTTACTTTATATCTTCTATTAAAAGTGACCATGGAAAGGAATTTCAAAATGAGTCATTTGAAAATTATTGTTTGGAGAATGGAGTTTTTCATAAT
>CATIWR010220818.1:0-41130 GCA_949677035.1 Omphalea diandra
TGCTGTCCAACGGATCATTCGATATCTACTTGGTTCATCTAGACGTGGTTTGTTCTTTCCTGCTGGTTCCCCTCTGCGCCTTGTTGCTTACAGTGATGCTGATTGGGCTGGTTGTCCTGATACACGTCGCTCCGTTACTGATTGGTACATGTTTCTCGGTGATTCTTTGATATCTTGGAAGAGTAAGAAGCAAGATCGGGTTTCCAAATCCTCGACTGAATCTGAATATTGTGCCATGTATGTTGCTTGTGCTGAGATTGTTTGGCTCCGTGGATTACTTACTGAACTTGGATTTTCACAATCTAATCCTACTCCTTTGCACGCTGACAACACAAGTGCTATTCAAATTGCAACTAATCCAGTTTTTCATGAACGGACCAAACACATAGAGGTGGACTGTCATTATATTCGGGAAGCTGTTGATACAGGAGTCATTACTCTTCCACATATATCTATTAATCTTCAAATAGCTGATATGTTTACTAAATCCATGACTAAGCAACGCCATCAATTTCTACTAGGCAAATTGATGCTTCTTGATCCACCGGCATCAATTTGAGGGGGGATATTAGCATAGTTGACATATTATTTATTTATTTTCATAACTGTATATATCTTTGTAATTATGATATATATATTTCTATAGCAGATTTTTAGGGATATATAACAAATTCTTAGAGATATATAGCAGATCTTTAGGGATATATTGTAATTATGGTATATCTAAAGATATATTGTGATTATGGTATATATATTTCTGTAGCAGATTTTTAGGGATATTATAGCAGATTCTTAGCAGATCTTTAGGGATATATTGCAGATTTTTAGGGATGTAAATAAAAGGTTTTCTTTATTTAAATGAAAGAACTCTCACCTTGAGGGACATTTCAGCAAAAGTGACACAACTTTGAACTTGAACATTTTCTTTTAATTCTATTCTTGCTACTTGGTTTTGATGGTTGGGTGCAAATCAAAACCCAGCTAGCAATATTTTTTTTCTTTCCCTTTTTCTCTCTGCATATCTTTCATTCTTATTTTCTTTAGAAGTCAAAAACAGGTGTGGATCAACATTTTTTACATATATTTCATTATTTTTTTTCTAACATGTCAATTATACAAAAAAAATTTTAATAATCACACTTATTTTTATTATTTAGTTTTTAGTCCTTTCTTAGACGATTCATGGTAAAAACTTGAAAAAGGAGAGGGGCAAAAGCAAGTCTTCGTAGTTCTTCTTTTGAGGGAATAAACGAGCCTCTCAGTTGAAAGGAGTCCAGACAGTACATATAAGTTAGAAAAGCCAGTCTCCTTTAAGTAGAAAGCCTGGGCAGCCCGCCTCTAATGCCAATTCTTGTAGCTCACTTTCTGAAGTCAGGGAAGAGTTTGTTGGAAAGGCGATTCAAAAACATGGTTGCTCACTAGCATCCCTTTGAATACCTTTCTTATTTATCTTTAAGAGAACCTACTTTCATTGCTATCTATTCCCAGTTTTAAAATGCAATTATTATTTATTTAAAAGAGTTTAAAGGTTAAAATAAAAAATTGATAACTTCATGTACATTAGCAATAACATTGAATAAGTACAAATTTCTTTTAGCTACAGAAATCAATGATATGAACATATTTACTAATTTTCAAACTTAGAAAATTATTATGTTCTCAGCAAATGAACCAATTGTCCAAGAAAATGAAAATTATTCTCGAGTTACTGCGCATAGTGTAGCCATCTTGGTCCTGAATAAAACGAAAAATATCATTTGAGCTTGCTGGAATAAATAATCACTATAACTTAAAAAAAAAAAGTCCTTTTGAAAATCATGGTTCTATTAGTGCTAAATTGCTAATAGGATAACATATGTACTAGAGAATTAAATAAGAAGTGACCTTGTCTTTTCCATTAATATCAGCCTTCACAAGCTTTGAGTAGAATTCCCTTTGTACTTCACCATCCTTCAGAGTTTCAACATCATCAATAAAAGCAACGCAGAGAGCTTCATTTCTGACAATGCAAGTGAATGAATCAATGTTATTACATAACAAAAAATTTCATGTGTAGAGAAAAAAAATCACAGAAAGTTTAAACTCAGAGTTAAATTTAACCTCCGTAGTTTTCAAATTGAAAATCTTAAATTTTTCTGAACCCAGAATTACCAAATGCAATCGGCACCTCCACACTTTTTGTTTTTTCCATGAATTGGGAGATAGGAACCAGATGAAGGAGCCTGTTAACTCACCTTTGCATGAGTAACGCAATATCAGCAGCCTCAGGCTTTTGGTCCTCTTTCTGTTTTCCATATATTTGACATGCAACGACATACGTAAATTTCAGATCAGCCTGAGCTCGTGCCCCAGGAGACAACTCAAAACCTCCTGTGTCAGTTGCATCATTACTTGAAATTGCAGCTTCGATATCTGATAATGGCAGATATGCTGAGATGATTAAAGTCTGAAGGAAAAGACACAAGGATGAAATAAATAGAATTCCTAACCTCCAGTGGTTGCACTTTCCAAGTAACTTTGCAGCATAAGAGCTTTTCTATAGTACATCATCCCACGAACTGGAAATATAGAAAAAAAATTTTCAATTAGCCAAACTAAACATCTAATTGTTCAAATGGCCATGTATTTGTGCAACTGAAAATCAATAGAAAAACAAAAAACACAACTCTGCAAGAAACCCATGCATTTGACAGATGATAATTCTTATGAATCGAAACCATGAATAAATTGGTGCAAGAGAAACAAAGAAAAAAGTTGCTTCCTCAAACATTCTCTTCATATCAAATCCCAATCTCACAAGGTTAGAATATCTTTAGAAAACTAGAAACTCAACAAAAACCATTAACGGCCGCTAGTTGTTACCCATATATTTCCTAAAAGTGTTAAGCTTTTTGGCATGAAAAATAATTATAAAATAAGAAAATCAAGCACTAAAAACAATACAGGTATGCATGTAGGTTGTAGTATGAAATTGCAGAGCTATAAACACAGAAGAGCAACAAGACCACAAAGCTGATAACATGACAGGCCTCTGCCATAGTTCATTAGACTAAAATTATAATTGAGAATGCGAATTTGGACCCGATGACCAACAAACATTTAAAAATTAATTTTAGGCTCCGTTTGTTTAGCAAAAAATAACTTGTTTGAGAAAAATATCTTTTGAGCAACATAATTTCTGGTGTTTGGAGTAAATTATAAAAAAATATTAATTTTCTTTTGATTTATAAAATTATAATAAAATTTAAACCCTACATATTTTATATTTATAATATTTATTATTTAATATAAGAAAAAATACACTCTTATCTATCACTGGCGACCACTGCTAGTGAAGATGATGGATGTCGATAGTAAAAAATGACCAATAACAATAAATACATGTATTTATATGATTTATTTTTCATTTAGATAAGTTTGTCAAAGTCTGGAAAATGACTTTCCGTTTTCAAAATGAAAAGTCATATTCCTGAAAAATTGCTTAGTATCTCTTTGATCAGGAAAATATATTCCATTAACTAACTTTCCTAGACGCACCAAATAGAGGAAAAATGTGAAAAATGTTTTCTTAGAAAATATTTTCCATGAAATAAATGGAGCCTTAATAAAACAAAATTGAGAAGATTTGAATGCAGAGAAACCAACAACAATATAACATTTTAATTTTTTTTATCTTAACTATGAAAAAATTTCCAGCATATTGCAAAATAAGACAAAAAAAAGTAGATGGAAAATACATAATTCAGGAATTACAGATAGAAAGAATGCACTCGTCCCAATAAAAGAATAAAATAAAATATAATAAAAAGAATTGGAAAGAGCATTTACCTGTTCTGGATAATGTTTGACCCCTATAAGAGGCCCAAAACCAAAGTTCAAGGATATCGTTAGGACTATCAAAGAGTTCTGTGTCCAAAGAATTTTCATCACGGCCAATTCGAGCAAGAAAGTTCTTCCACTCATCTGTGGTAAAATCCAAGTCACGTTCAGGTCATGAGCAGTAGAATAACACAGTTCATGTTACAATTTCTAGTTCGAAGATTTTGCAAATAGCTATTGAATTAGGTTGACAATGTAAGTAAACTACTTTAATGAATAGCTAAAAACATTTTCAAATTTTAAAAATTATTTAGTTTAACTAACAAAAATGGCTTTTTACAATAGCAATGCCAAATATGCTGCTTAAGTTATTTGGCTGTTTGCATATATATAAAGAAAACAAATTTACAGAGCTACAAAGTTCATAAAGATTTATAATCATGAAAGGTGGAAAACCAAATAAAAGCTCAGTTTAGAAAGAAGAACAACAATCAGCAGCAGATAAAAACCACAATCATATATGATAGCAGGAAAATAAACAAGAAGAAAGTCTGCCTGATGTCCGAAGTGACTGTGTAAGTATGCTAACCTACAATGTGGAAGATAAAGAATAAAACAAAACATATACAAAACCTCAGTGCTAAAAGGACAACTTTCTCCAATATCCTTCCCAGAATGAGCACTATAACAACTATGTAAAGCAAACAAGCTTCAAATTGCAGCAGGAAAACAAATTAGCATGACAATTGACATCCAATAAACAGTACTGTCAAACAGAAAAATGAAAGCATACATAACAACTCTACCAGAGAGTACCTGGAAATATCTTCTGCAGGTAAAACAAAATTGATATTCCATCCTCATTTTTCTTCAGAAGTTCGGCCATGCTATAAAGAACAATCTCCAAATAATATGGAGTGAATACACGGTATATACAAATAGATATGGATCAGAAAACTAAAAACTGTGCATAAAAATAAGCACCTCCATAACAAAACATTGCACGAGATATAACCTGAAAGAGAGCATTTCACGGACAGGCTTTGCCTCAGGCATATCCATAAAAAGTGAATTTGTGAAGAACTCTAGCCTACGTCTGGCCTCAATATTTTTAGGAATATTTGAAGCAGATTCTTTGATGGTTAGAAGTGAATGCAATCTTTTAATTTGTGTTTTCTGCACATCTTTTTAGGTTAATAAATCTCATATAGAAGTAAGAGAAAAAATTTACCACTACCAAGGAAAATGTTAAACAACATACCAACTCAACATTTCTAGGCCATTTCAAGTCTGTAAACAGCCGGCCTTCAGACCAGGCTTCTGAAAGTAAATTCCAAGTGTCATAATGCTCCCTATATCATATTCCCCATGAATGAGTAGCAAGGGTAACAAGCAAATCAAACTCATAAGCAAAGACAAGCAAGTCTAACAGACCTCATAATGACAGATATGACATCACACCGTACAACATCATATAGATCCTGAACAGCTTTAATTGCACCTTTCTGCAGCTCTGGTCTTTCAGGCTCTTTCTATAGATGAAACATTCAAACCAAAAAGAACAGAATAACTCATCAGAGTTAGTAGATTTTTAAGCAAAAAAGTATGCAACTAAACAAGCCATAATTACAATGTAAGTGAATTGCTTAACAGAACTAGAAGCTTTTTTTTGTGCGTGTATGTGTGGTGGGACTGGAAGATGAAAATAAACCAGATTAGAAAAAACAATTTATGGATTTAGGCATTCAGTATTCCAAGGGATTCTATTCAAGTACAGGAGCAGCAATAGAGGCAGTAACTCAAGCACTAGCCTTTTGACCATTGCCGTCTATTAAACAACGTGATTCCCTCTTATTATTATAAAGAACAGGCAAGCGATTATATAGTTTAACTAATCCACTATTCTTGGACTCCACAAGTCCACTCTTCTTACTTCTTTCCCAGCCATCTCTTCTCTTAATCCAAGCTTCCCACAAGACTCAAGTTTAATTACTTCTTTTCTCCCATTAGCTAGTTGTTCAAACAAGTTATTACCCTTCTCAACCAAAGCTTTCCTATCTCATCCTAAATTTTTTACAGTTTTTTACTTCTTTTTCCTTCATCTAACCAATATGACCCAGTCTTTTTCTGCTCGATCATTGGCATTCTTCTTTTTTTCAATTTCACTCCAAACAGTTGACCTTCAATCTCAGATCTCTATTCTGGTGTAATATTAGCATCAGTGATATGATAACCAAAAACAACATCACACAGAGAGGGTAATGAACCAGAACTCATAAAAGTTAGAAATCACAAAGCCTCTTTCCCTTTTTAATCTTACAGATTTATTGACAGACTATTTTCAATTTTAATTATTTTTTGCCAAAATTTCATGTCATGTAATTGGGCACGTGTTTCTTCAACATATTTGTTTGCTTGCTAAAAAATACAGATTCTTAGAAGGTGGCCTGAATTTGTGAAACAAACTTCTATATCAAACCAGCTAGAACTAACGCATACCAGAATTCCCAACAGTGCAGTTACTCGTGAAATAACCAGCGACAACTTGTTTAGCCGAAAGTCAAGATGAATACTCCTCTTTTCAATACTTGCTTGAATGTCTCCATATACCCTTTCAACCCTGCAGTTGACATGTAAGTGCAATACAAAGTTTTTAATCCAATGACATTTTCACAACGAACCAATATACATACAAGACTGTTCACAATATTCTAAATTCTAATACATAAAAAGAAAACATACCACATCTTGCCTTCACCTTCCAAAATTTCTGTGAGGATAAATTTAAGTGCATGATAGCATTCTTCAACTGCATACTTCATATAGTCGTCCCTAGAAATTCTTTCCCACAGCTCATCTTGGGAATCTCTATTCTCTACAGCAGTATCCTTAGCCAAAAATATCTACATAAAACATACAGCAGTTCCGTCTTAAGTTTATATGCTTTATGAAAAATTATTGAACATTGATTTCAAGATGAAAAGGAAAAAAAAAAATTATAACGAAAATGGAGATGATAAGCAAAACATTGTGCCCAAAACCTAAGTATGACCTTGCTAACAAGAAGGACAAGGGGCCACTGGACTAAGGGAAGATTTCCAGAATTTTTGGGCATCAAAAGCAACTCCATTGCCCTGTAAGAACAATAGAATAACAAAAATGACAGTCATTAGCTAAAACTCAAAGTAAAGGAAAAATTGCACAATGCTAAAATCTTTGTTAAATTCGTAGTTCTAAAACAGCATGTGCTTTACTTATATACTTCTATTCCTAAGTGCCTAAGGAACACTGTCAAGGAACATGCTATGCATATTGACTTCCACCATAGCTTAAAAGAAAGAACCAATCAAGCATCTATAGTTTCACCAATAAACATCAATTGTTTTAATAGCTGCACCACAATTAAGGAAAGAAGTAAACTTAAATACTCATTTCATAAATCTTTTTAATAAATATCTTCAATGTTGTACCTTTGTGTCCAACTACTATATTGAAAAAAAAAATACATATTCTTCAGAAAATGTAGAGAAAATAAATAATAGCAAATATTTAAAAAGCAATCATGAAAATACATAAATAAATGACAAAAAAATAAACAGAAAAAATCTAATGGATAGCCCAGTGCTCAAAGCAACAAGTAAAACTATAAAAAACCAAAATCCTTTACTCAGACTTGAAAACCTAGTTTGAGCCACAAGAATATTGAAAATAAATGAATATTCTATGTTTTTCAATGTAAAACAAATCCCTTTTTATCAAGGAAAATTTAGAAAACATCTCTGAGCTGTTTTCTAAAAGCTAATTGTAGTCTTGGAAAATGCAAACACATGTTTTCAGATTTCTGTTTAGAAAATATCAAATTTGAAAACATCGTTCTGATTGCAGTTTTCATGGATCCCACAAAACAGACCTAGATCTTTAAGTGAGAAAACCCTAATTATCTTTTAGTCATTCTAATAGTAGGAACCTTAAGTAGTAATTTTATATTCTTGTAGGGTGTCTAGTAATTTTATAATTTATCAGGGCAGTTTAGTAATTTTCTTCATTTTATTTTTCGCCATATAAGGTTGTCTATATTCATTTACAGACAAATTTGGTTTCCGCTTGAATTGTAGTACTTGAGTTGGAGAACCTAGGAGTTTAAATCAGTAACTTATTTTGCTACATAAATTTAAATTTATTTTTATTTTCATTCTAATGAAAGTTCTCATAACGATCGAGAAAGATGTTTATCAAAAGAAATGGAGAAGAAAAACAAAAGGCAAAACCTGGTTCACATGATGCAAACTCCTCTGGACATAAATATTCATGTATTACCATTCTACCAGTTATTCTTGCAGAAATTAATAATTTTTTTTCCTCTATTTTAAGCATTTACAAAGATAAATGGCACAAGGATCAGTAGAAACATCAAAAGAATCATTTCTTTTTCGGCCATACTATAGTTTACATGTCAGGCTCAAGAGACTAGCATGATCAAATATAAAGATATCAAATGCAATACTCACAAATTACTAATATAATCTTCCTCCCGTAGATTTCTTATGATCTCATTCCAAAAGGGAGAGAATCGAGCAGCATCAAACTTTCGCTTCTCCACAACCTTCAGACACAAACAAAAACTAGCAAAATCATTACTCTACCACAGTTTGGAACTACAATAGCATTACTATTAGAGAAACAAGTGTATATATTTTTTTAAAAAAATGCTAATTCATGTAAACTAAAGTTACATTTGATACAAAGTAGAAAGGGTACTAGCTCACTTCAACAGCAGAAGTCAACAATTAACAAAAAGATGAAAAATACTAAAAACACATCTTCCAAACTCTAACGGACACAAAAAGGCACAGACCATCCAACTTTATGAAATAATCACATACAAATAACTGAAAAACAAAACGGGAACTTCAGCAAAGTTCAATTAAATGTGAACATATGATATAGGAGAAGAAAAGACAGTTAAGAAATATTTAAATCTTAGATTAACTCACCTGACCAGAAGAGTCTTCAGATGTCCTGCAAAAGGGGGCTTGTTGTCAAATGAATGTTACAGTGCCAAAAAAAAAAAAAAAGACTGTCACATTTCAGATGCAAGGAAAATTTAAAGATTGATGGAAGAGGAAGGAAAAAAGAACTGCCTATTGCGAAGTGGGACATGAAGAGTGCTCATAAAAGCCCCGGGAAACTCCTCAAACAATCTGAAATTATGATACAGAAAGTAAGTCTTATCTGCATGTAGAGGAAAACACGTGCGACCAAAAACAAAATAGAGATTAGCAGCCTACAAATGTATTAAACAAAATAAAAGGCAAACAGTTGTATGTAGGCAGAAAGTAAGAGGGAAGGAATAGAAGAAATGAAATAAAAAAAACCATGACATTAAAAGGTAGAAATGTACAATAATCACTTACTTCCCCAAGGCGGTCCCTTGCTCCAAGCAAGAATCCCCAAATGGCAGATATAACTGTGTAGAATATATGAATATCCAAAAGATAGATCTGATGGGGAGGAACCAACAGGGAAAAAAAAAAACAACAACAACAACAAACACCAACTTAGCAAAATAAGTTACAAATATACACCACATTCAACAAATCAGCTACTGGCTGTTCAACCTAGTATCTGCCTTAGCAACTTATTATTTGCTATTCATGTAATTATTCACTTATTTATCTAATTTAGTTGTTTCTCGAACCAAAAATGCACCGCTAACATCTTAAGCATGCACACTTGTTTCAGTATGGGAAAACAATTAAGGTGCTAAAAAGAACAAAAGTAAAGGACTTAAAAGAAGACTAAATTGATTTGGCAGCATACTATTAATTAAATTTCTTTTCACTGCACATTGTGATCAACTAATTGATAAGTAATTTCGTAAAAGATTGGTTTTCAATGCGGCAGTACTTGTATGTCTGAAAGTGGCAGCACTTAAAAATATTGATAATATCATAAGATGGGTAAAGTTAGCACAAATAAAGGAAAACAAATCTGTGAACTACTGCATAATACAAAAGCCACTAAATACAGATCACCAAATACAAATTTCATACAAATAGAAAACTCCATAGGATACACTCATCGGCATGAAATGCTACTTACAGCAAAAACTGGGGCCCATAAACTTGCAATAGTCAAGGCATTATGATTATCTGCAAGCTAAAATCATACAATTCAAAAACACTAAGCACTCATGCTACTAGGAAGAAACATGTCAAATTAAGAATATCATAAAGGATGCTACTATTTATGGGGAAAAAAAAAATCCTACAGAAGCTCAAAGCCTACTCAATCACTAAAATGAGATTATCTCAATAATGTTCGCAAATCTATAAGTGGCCATTGTAAAAATGTATAATGTCAAGCAATCACGGCAATATGGCAATCATTGTTAACAACTTCTTTTGCATGATTAATTAAATCATAAAGTATAAAAATGTCATCCAAAAGTATCGCCAATGAGAAATTATATCCTTCACCCCACAGTGTAGAATGATGCAAAAAACCAAGAAGTTCGAGATTCCACTAATCCACATTCAACCCTCACAAGTTCTGTGCCATTGAAAATATCAATTATCTTTTTTTTTTTCAAAAAAAAAAATTTCCCATACTAATAATGTTAGGAAAATTTTATTGACACAGGAATCATGCATTCTTAAAATGTATAACATAGCTTTACTTTTGGATACAAGATCATGCCATGAATATTCTAGATTATCCGCCATCCTTGAAATATCCCTTGTTGGTTTCACCAATGGTTTGATCTGGGCAAAACCAATCCAAAAATAATCTATAAAACTATACTGCAAAAATATCATTGATGAAACATAACATCACTAACCAGGAGAAAGTACGCAAATGAGAACTTTGCACTCAAAACAACAAGCCAAAAAAACATATACCTGCACAATAAGGACAGCATAAATGCATGCTCTAATATAACTGAAAGCATCTATCAATTTAAACTGTGAAAAGGGGACTAAAAATATAACATTAGTTCATCTTCAACTTGTGAGATATCACTCCATTATTGTGTTTATCAACTTTCATTGATAGTAGAGGAAAAGATAATAATTCTCAACAGTTCATCGGGACCAGGATTTTAAATAAAACATTCAGTCCTGGCATTGGTCAGTGTCACAGTATCAGGCCACAACCAGAGCTTAATGCTATTCAGCGGCACTGCTAAGAACTTTTTTAATAAAATAGCGACATTACACAAATTCTTAGTTTAACAAATTTAACTGAACACATTACATATAACTACTCTCCCCATCCAAAATTGCAACTGATGAGAAGAACTTGTGATTTTCTATTCCACATTAACATCATAAATTGTCAACAAATATATTTAGTTTCCAATAACAATACTAAATGTTGACTATCAGGCTATAAATTATAAATTCAAAAATTACTTATTAAATTATTGGATACAGAATATATAAATGGCTAGCAGCCACTGTTCTATGCATGGACCACCAGTGACAACCAAATAAAAGCTTAACTGAAAGATAGCTAAAAGTTAGGGCTTTAAAACCCCCAACAGACACTGGGGACATATAATAACAAAAGAAAGAGTTTCCAGCAGCTAGTTCCTCTATCCATGCTATTTTTGAGCAATACAACAAATCAGAACGTTGAACCAATAGAAATGTGATTTCATACCATACGTACAAAGAAAGAAAAAACAAAATCCATTACATAATGCACCATATTTAACATCCTGAATTGGAACATTTTTGCATTCCTAACAGGACCCTTTATGCCAGGAAACATAATAATAACTATTCCTTCTTTACCCTCAGGTATTGTTTGGTTATTGAACATATAAATTGAATTTTACTAATTTTATTCCTCTACATGGGGTGAGTAGAAACTAGAGCACGAATGTTGGAATGAAGCAAAACGCCTATCTGCTCTAATACTGAATTATTATATTCCAAACATTATCAATAGTAATGAGATTGTAATTTATTATTACTTATCCCAATTCCCACATTCCTATTCCTCATATTTGATTCCAAACAAGAAACCAGGGGCCTTCATGATACATTTTTTGTTTTTTTCATGCTTCTTTTAGAGCAAAGGGAAAAAGGTATAGCAGAGACTGAGAAAGAGATTACTTCAGGAAGTCGCTGGTCTTTTCATACATGCCACGCTCAACATAGTACCGTTCCTTCAAGAAAGTAAAAGTAACTAAGGTTGAAAAATGTACCCAAATAACTGGAATAGACAAGCTTAGTAAAAAAACCAAAGCACGATAATAAAAGAATAGGAAGACGAACAAAAGCATAACTAAGGAATAAGAGAATAAAATGAATAACCTGCCGTATCCACTTTAAAAAGCGGATTATTGCCCAATTATCACATTGATCAATCATTCGGTGGCAAGCTGGTATTCGCATGAGAAAACTAAGAAAAAATTCGGCACTGGCATACACGCCTATAATGATCAAATACAATCTGAAAATTGTGGAATTTGTATTTTCTTCCCTAAGAGCTTTCCTGTATTTTAACAAAATAAAGAGAAAGAAAGGTAACATACAATTCATCTGTAAAACAAACATAAAATAAGCCAAAGGAACATGATAGGTTGACAGAACATACAGATAAAGGAAGCATATGAAAACTGAAGCACTACCAAACCAAGCAAAATGCAGAAAAATTCGAGAAATGGCTACACGTATTGTTGTAGAATAAGCTCCATACATCATGAAAATATCTAATATACCTACATCAAGAAGTTAAGAACTTCATCAATTATAGTAAATCAGTTACCAGCATGCATTATAGACATAACAGCAGTCGTCCATAACATTTCACAGCCATAAGAAATTAACTCAATCTGTAGAACAGAATAAAATCACTTTGTGCAATAGGGAACCATACTCTCAATGGACTTCATCAACACAAATGTTGGAGCAACACTCAGAACATCCTGCAAGGTCCTGGAGTTGAAACGTTGATTATCGAAAGCAAAGATGGTGAGTCCCAGAAAACAGAGAGAAATGCTTGCAGCCATAAGAATGCTATGAATTGATTAGTGAGTAAGGTGAAAGCTCTGGTGGACCAGCATGAAAGGAAACGATAAAGAATGAAACTGGACAAAGGCTTTTGTGATATACAGTATGTGATATCTTAAAGGCAAAGACAAAAAGCTTTACAAGTGCTAAACAGGAAAAACACAAACTAGACATGATGGTGAAAGCTCCAGTACACAATGAAAGGAACATTTCAAATTAATCTTTCATTCAGACAAGCTAACCTGAAACATCAAAACAATAAATATCCACAGACGATGGAAGCTATGATAAAGATGAAGAAACGTCCTGTGCTCAACAAATGAAGTTTTCCCTTGACGTTGACTTCCAGAAGTTTTGAGAAGATACTACATAAACAGAAGAGAGCAACATTAAGTATCATGATTCACAATGTAACAAAATCCAAAGCAGCATAGATTTAAAAACTCAGAGTGCTTAATGAAAAATAAAGCCACAACTTTTACAAATCACACTAATTAATAGTGGAATTAGCTCAGACAGAGAACATCTTTTTCTGCCTGTTACAAAGAATCTAAGACATCAAAACAATGTAGCAATTGCAGAATTGGATGTGAACATGTAGACACCAGTCGGAAAGATTTACTATTTTAGTGGGTGCACTAGAAGATATTATCGCAGAGCATTAACAAAACTAAAATTGTTCATCTGTCAATTATAAGAGAATGTTTCGTCAGATTCATTAAGTACATTAACATGAAGTTGATATGAACACTGCCAAAAATGACTAAGCTGCTCTTTTTCCTATAAATCCAACAATTTGTTTTCTTTAATATAGTTAGCATTTCGGCAACTGAAATGGGAGAATATAGTTACCTGGAATGCAAAACACTTTGAGATAATGTATTAGGTATAGGGATCCGGTACGGTTCTTAACTACAATTATGGTGTGCTAGGATAGGGTAGGCTTAATAGTTACACTAATCTGAATCGCAGTACAAAAAACACTTATTGGGATTGCCAGGCCTTTTATTGCTTAAATTTATACCTAGATTTATTTCATAACTTTTTTTCTTACAAATCATAAAAAAAGAAAAAAGCAAAAAGCAATGATAACATAAAATTAGTGAAATGATATTTGAACTGAAATTCAAGTCCACAGCATAAATTTTGCAACTAAATTTTAAACTAATATTTATGTATTAAAAGAATAGGCTAGTAGTCTTTCGAATAAAACAATATGATGTGCTAAAAGAATTAGAAGCCCACAGCTGTTGTTTAGTCAGAAATCAACCACAGGTATTGTTTTAATAGAAACCCACATTTAACATGAAAGCTAGGGTTTAGAAAAAAAGTTACAAACAAAAAGTAAAAACTGGAGGGATTTTTGCAGCGTCAATGAGATTGAGAGAGAGAGGGGGGGGGGGAAAAAGGAATTTGAAACAGAAAGAAAGAAAAATGTCTCATGATTCTACTTCTCCTTCACACTTCTTATTAATTACTAGCTTGCCCCTTTTATCCCACTCTCCCTACTGTTTGTCAGAACGATGTCAGAACTCCAGTTTTCGAGATCCAGATCAAAAAATTACTGCAAACTGGGATGCAGGGTCCAACATCGTGGGGGGGTAGCAAATTAGGCAATTATGTGCCACATCATAAAAATTAAGAGCAATTCACCAAAGCAATTGACACTAAATTGCTTTTTAGTTAATTCACACAGAATGGTATCTCAAATGCACTGAGCTTTCTAAACTCTATGCATGCCAAATTTAACGTACTACTGCATCGGTCAGAACTAATCCTGAAACTGGATAAAAGAGGGGATTAAAATAGGCTGTTGACCAAAATAAAAGTCACACCTTCACCTTTTATTTTCTATTCCTTTCCTTTAACATAAAAATATTAGGAAAGAACTGAAACGAGTACAAGAATGAGTATAGGCTTTCTCCTAAAATGATTAGAAACATTTATTAGATTGATGCTGGAGGACAAGCTTCAAGAAACTATAAGCAGGAAATATAATAAAAGACATCAACAAAAATTCAAACAAAAGTTTTATTGAATAATTAAAGATCTAGATTGCAGAAAGCAGTCCAGAACTAGCAATCATCCAAAAATATCCTACAAGTGATGTAAAGTTCAAAAATTTGTGATGTAAGCATGTTGCATATACCTAGCCAAATGACAGCAACTCCCAATTCAAAAAATAAAAGCCAGAAACAACTACGCAGGTTTCCTAAATTTGCAAAAAAACATTCACGTCTTTCAGAACTTTTAGAAGGTGTTTCATGAGGATGATAATGTATGAAGCTAGTGCAAGTAACCAATGGACCAAGTACAAAAGAAACCAAAAACACATAGAATTTAAAACTCAAAGGAAGACATTACGAGTGGAAAAGTTGTGAACCTTTGTTCTTGGCTTGGGTTTCTGGAAAAAGGATGAACTTTTACGCCATGGCCAACTCAGTTCAAAGCAATGCAGTGACCTGGAAAATGGAAATTCAAGGATGACCAATTCCAATGGGCTATTCATTTTAAAATCATGAAACTAGCTGGAACATACTCACAATTCAATTTAATATATTTGGTAAAACAAATTGCAATTTAGTGAAGTTGGATACAATTATAAATGCAAATACTATCCCTGATTGAAATGAAAGGGGAGAAAAAAAAAAAAAAAAAGCAAAAATTTTTTAACTTCTGCGACCTAACCATTTTAACTACTGTTAATTCACAGATGAAGTGGCAGAACACACCAGCATACTTATGAATTGGATCTTCTGTATAGATTTATCCAACTAAAGTATCCATTCATTTCACACTTAATAAGTTTTTGTTCCAAATGCAGGAATTGCATAAAATTAATTCAAATCAAATGCACTTGGCATTGGCAAAT
This sequence comes from Omphalea diandra, assembly GCA_949677035.1. Lineage (NCBI taxonomy): Eukaryota > Viridiplantae > Streptophyta > Magnoliopsida > Malpighiales > Euphorbiaceae > Omphalea > Omphalea diandra. Next base: position 15,715 of record CATIWR010220818.1, read on the forward strand.
ATATTGAATTTGAAAGGTTTCATAGGAACACAAACCATGTTCAAGGAATCCTACCAAAAAAATTCATTAAAATCATCATAGTTTCTCCAAGCAGAATGTGGTGCACGCCCATTCTCATTGTTTCCTGCTTCCTATAAATTGTTTCAAATAAGTCAAATATTACACAAACCAAAAAGAATGCACAAGATAGAATCAATGATTTTATCAAATTAACAGAGTAATGGTTAATTATGCGAGGAACACACCGAAAAACAATATATTTTGTGTGAAAGCATTGCTGAAACTTCTAAATTACTTAAATTAGCATAGACAACTATAAAAACATAAGCTTCATAGGAGATTCAGTATAACTATCACCACAAGTGTCAAACAGTGAAAAGATTACAAAGGGTAAAGTCAGGAAAAGAAAGACTAAATGAATAAGTGTTGAAAAATTCAAAATACAAAGTTAAAATCCAATAACAAATAATTTAAATATATACTCAATTATTAACAGATAAAATGCCAAGAAAAAATATTTAATGCACTTGTTAATACACAACAACATGAGCAATCCCAAATTGCAACAGCAACATTCTCTTGAAGACACCTAAGATCAGTCATGGTTGATTCTGGCTGTTTTCTCTTTCAAGGAAAGACAGACAACTTGGAAGTCTGTTTTCCATAATACTCCCTTATCTCTCTCTCTCTTCATGTTCCTTGACCACATTTAGTTTTCAGGCATTCCAACTTAATTATGTTTCTCCACTGCCACAACTCTCAAATATAATAAGGTCTATTAATATCATTGCACGAGTACCCTAAGCCAAATTTACAATCCAAGAGGATAAAATATCTCCAGTGCATTAGAACTTCTTTAAAAACTGGACACACATAATCACAAAATAGATATAAAATAAAATAAAATAAAAAGAGGGAGAGAGAGAGAGAGAGAGAAATAAATGTTGAACTAAGTTACAGAAAAGAAATATAATCTTTTCTTATGTCTTACTTTTTGGTAATACAAGCAATTCTTCAAACCAATACAAGATGCTACATAGCAGTGTAAATGAACTGAGACAACTCAAAGAAAATGCTCAACATTGACTTGACATTAATCCAGTCAAGCTCAAGCTCAACCTACTCAAGTGGTTGGTCACTTCGAGTTTAAATACTAAAATACTTGACTTGAGAGATTCGCCAACCTAATCAAGTTTCAACATTTTTATCATTTTATCCATTATATTTTATAGATTTACATAAATAACTGAGTTGAGTCAGCAAATACAAATTTTGAGTTCAATCTAACTCATTCAAGTTTGAATTTGAGATTTCAAAAAAATTTAATCAAATAGTTGAGTCAAGCTCAAATATTTCAAGTACTTCACCGAGCTCGAATTCACTAAAAAGTAAAGCTTGATCGAGCTTGAGTTTGACAAAGTTCAACTTGACTTGACTTGACTACACCCCTAGCGCAGCATGTGTCTGTGCAGCCCAAAGAAAAAGCCTCAATCCAACATGTTCATTGAGAATAAACCAAGATAACATAAATATCATGTGTACCCTGCCACGCTTTCAAAATAATGAATTCTACTATTGAATAAATTTTATTTACCAGATGTTATAAGAAAGTATATCATACTATATCACTGAACTTAAAATTGCCTAAGACATTAAACAGTTCAACAAATAATAATTGTAATCAAACATCACATCAAGAAGGTTAGCCGCACATCATAAAAGCAAAATTCAAAAAGTAAACATAATGTACATTGAAACCCAATTCTTTTTATTCTCTTTTTGGGGAGGAAAAAGGGGACAGGAGGTTGGGGGAGAACAAACAATTCACTGATATAAAAACTTTAAACAAATTATTATCATTGTCAAATATGACACTTACTGCTGCAACAACTTCATATAGAGGAGTAATAACTTTATCAAGGAACGATACACCTTTCTCAGAATTGCAACTATTTGCGGGCTGTGCAATTTGCTGTCTCAAAATCTCATCCATTTCCCTTACCATCTGAATATCGAGTTTACAGTTCAAATATTAGTGATGGTACAAAAATTGCTTTATGCTACAACATTCATCCTCAACAAGTTGCAGCGTCTAATGACATAAGCAGGCAAAAATGCAAGCCGCATTTGAGACACAGTAGCAGGGACAGCAATAGAATTTGAACAACAGAATGAAGCAAGTTCAAACTGATGTAAAAAAAAAATGGTTTAGCTCATCCATTTTCCTTACCATCTGCACATCAAGTTTAAAGTTCAAATATTAGTGATGGTACAAAAATTACTTTATGCTACAACATTCATCTTTAACAAGTTGCAGCACCTCATGACATAAGAGGGGAAAAATGCAAGCCGCATTTGAGACATAGTAGCATAGATAGCTGTAGAATTTGAACAACAGAATGATGAAATTTCAAAATGATTAAAAAAAAGGTTTATCTCAGAGTTGACAGATTCAGAGGGAGAAAGAAGAAAACAAAAGAAAAGTTCTTACTAATAAATAATAAGTGTCTACAGCGCAAAAGTTGTTACAGGAAAGTCCACAACAAGCCAATGAATATTTAATAATATTGACTTACATGATGAAAAATATAGCACAAGCACTCCGGAAGGTATCTGACGTTTGAAGCTTCCCCCCATATCAGAAAGTACAATGAAAGGAAGAGTAATTTCTTTTCCTTGCTAACAGACTCCAAACTGCATAACATTTTGATAAATAGTTTCCAATCATCATCATCAATCATGAAACAAAAGAAATTATTTCAACAGTGAAAATTATGAAAACAAGTTCGAAGTCCATACTTGCTCCAAACAGGCTGAATGTGCAAATAGTTGCACCATTTAATGTAATTTTCCAGTGACTTCAAGAATACCCTCTGCACCGCAGCCTCATCCAGTTTCTACATCAAATCCAGGCAATCAGCAATTACAAAAGGATGACACAGTCTAAATGAAATAAAAGATAAAAAGAAAAAAGAAAAATTGATTAGCCTTTACATAACTAGAAAGCATCGCCAAATCAGATAAATAACAAATCAAATAATTATGTGAACCACGGATTTGAGGCATCTGGCAAACTGCACCAGTAAAATTTATACTACAGGAATAGTAGTAAAGGAGGTCAAGGCTGCATCCTAAACACAACCAAGTTCATCTTGCAGAGGAGATATTCGAAACTTTCCATCTTTGAAAGGACATATTCAAGATTTCTCTCTCCTTCTCATCATTCTAGGAATAGGAAACTTGAATAAGCAATTTCATATTTCTGTAAGGTCACTTCACAATTTTATGTTGTATTTCTGTGTACAAGGGACTGTAGCCTATGGCTTAATTTGTTCTGTCATTGAACTTAATCTTTCGCGTGAGAACCCAGGACTCTACATCCAAATTACATAGGTACTATGCCCAACTAAAGAACCTAGTGACACTTTACAAGCCATCATAATGGAACTTAAGCCACCTCCACTACTAGACTCAATCCTCATAAATTAGCCTATTTGCAATCACCTCATGCCACAATCTTGGTGAAACTCACAGAATTCTCTTCAGAAACTTGACCCTTGAACTACCTCTAATATCAGATTCATGCCCCACAAATCAACCTATTTACAGTCATTTCTTGCCAGAATCTTGCTGAAACTCATAAGAGTTCTTTTCACAAACTTCTGCATCTCCTTACCCATCATCAAGCCCTTCACCCATTCAAAAAAAAAGGACCACTATCTGGCTGGAAATTTTCCAATCTATCAGAATACTATCACGTGTTGAAATCTTAAAACAAAGTACCCTATAATAACTTGAAAGTTCTCAAAATCTCAATTTAGCGCCAACTCTGGGAGTCATCCATCATTGGTATCTCTGTTTTCAACATTCAAATCCCCCCAAGCATACACCAGAATGCTATAGTTTCCAGTATAACATCTTCTGCACTTTCAAATCCAAATATCTAATTATACTTTTGAGTGTAGCACCACAACTTGAGAGATTCCTAGATCAAGGTTTATTGATGGATGGATTATCATCTTTGTAAGACATTGAGGAAAACACAACAAAATGTAATCTTCAATACTAATTTCGTTAAGTATCAGCCACATGAATACTTATCCTTGATTCCACTAAATTTAGGGTTACATTTTGGCAAAGGTCAAGAAATGATAAACCATTCTTGATAAATCTATTCTCATCTTTTGCCTACGTCTCGTCTCCTATGCTCTTACAATTTGGATGTCGTTTCACCAGCAGAGATCATTGATTTGGGTAGTTCACAGTAAAATCTGATACCATTCAAAATCATCTTGATACTGAAATGAAGTTTATAAAAGAGGCGCTTATGTTGTTGTTGTGAACTTGTTTTTTTCCCAGATAACAATCAATGGAAGGAACCTATAATTTTATCATAATGTCAAACTCTCAATAGTGTTGAATTTTCATACATCCCATAGTCAATTTTGCAGACAACATAATTAGAAGCATTGTCCTAAGAAGCAGAATGTAACTAGTCCAACCGATTACAAGAAAACACTAACACATGATAAGGAAACTATTGATATGAAGACAGATGACAATATAGGACCAGAGTAAGTGCAAGTGATTTAGGGCTTTTGTCACTTCAAGATGAAATCTTTCAAAAAAGAGAAAAAATGAAGCAGTCAAATTAACCTCCTGCAGCAGAGGCTCAATTCCTAAAAAATGTTCTACTCCCATATTCTTTTCATCCATTATGAATTTTATTTTTTGACGTTTGGAATACATCTAAAAATATTAGTTCTCTTTCCAAAAAATAGAATAAAAATAACATTTATTTATCATTTAATGTCAAAATATGAAAAATATAATTTTGGCAGCTATCATCAGTCACCAGCAACTTGTGGCAATTGCATGAGACTATAGTGGTTACCAGAAATCAAAGATAGTTGTGGGTAGTTGATAGGCTCGTGATGTGCTTGTATGACTCTTTTATAAGTGTTTAATGATTTTGTTTAAGTCTGGAAAATGAGTTCCTCATTTGATAACAGAAAATCACTTAGGGACTCTTTAGTTGTGGAAATTGTTTTCTGTTTTCTTTTTTTCAGTTTTCTTCTCTGTATGAATTTGCATTCTCTAAATAGAAAATTGGAAATTGAAAAACACGTTTGTTTGTCCAAATTTTTTGATTGATTTTTTATTTCTATTCTCTTTATAAAATTTATTAATGAAGTAAATTTATTTTTATTTTATTTAACAAATAAAATATTGCATCATTAAATGTGTTTTATTTAACTAAAAAACTGATGATAATACCTGATGTGGTACAATGTGCCATGCATTTGTGATGCAAGACAACTTTTGCAATTTAGATATAGGTTAAAAGACTTGTTCCAAGTTAGAAAAAGGGTTTAAATATAAGTAAATAAATTAAAACTAATATTGTGTATGTTGGAATTTGAAGACACCAAAGTAAGCAGCTCGAGTTTTCCTATTCAGGCAACATGTTAATCTATAACAAAGGAAATCAGAAAAATATCATGTGTATGTTTTCTAATCAATAGTTATAAATTTGGGAATTAAGAAAATGGGATCTAATTCTCTAAGTGGAAAAATATCTTAACTAAACACCAAATTCCATTTCTAAATTTTCTTAGATCAATTTCCTAGAAAACATATCTAGTTTTCCACAACTAAACAACACCTTAGTTTTCCCTTTGAACAAGAAAATATTTTCCGTTGATGAATTTTCATAAGTGCACAAATGCAGGAAATCCCTAAAAAAAAAAAAAAGTCTAGGACAATATTTCCCATTAAACAAAATGAAGCACTAGGAATAAGTGACATGTACAAGAATTTTACATTTTTATACACTTGATAATTTTCAAATTTTTATTTCTATATATAAGAGCACTTAATCAGTGGCATAACCAGTATCTGGTTCAATCCTACTTGTCAAAGGTACAGGGCATGCACTTGAGCAACATGAGAGGCACTGTAAATAAAAGAAACTATATAATCCTAATAATACTAATTATTCATGTGTATAACATAAACTACCTAAAATTCCAGCACCAATAGCATAAAAATTGCCAAACCATAAAATAAACTAATTAAACTTCTAGCATAGCAACACCAATAGCATAAAAAGTGAGCTTCATCTTGTGAGAAAGAGAGAGAGAGAGAGAATCTGTTATATTTGCTGCAAATGTGCAGCAGTAAAACAACTGCTCACTGTGTGAAAACATTCCCACAGCCTGCCTCGAGTTTTGGACAGCTAGTTTTGTAGTATTTCATGTTTTAGTGGTATAGGAGCTTGTGTCAATCTCTGTAAACAGGAAATGTTTTGAAATGAGAGAAAACCTCATTGTTCCTGCTCTAAAGTGACCTTTGTAACTAGTTCTAGATTTAAATAGATCTACTTAATATAAAGAGTGCTGTGGTGCATGAAAAAAGTGTAGGGAACTAGCGATGTGAAGTTTATGTAGCTCCAATGCATAGCACAGCACTGTTATAGCATTGACAGAAAGTTGTTAAATGAAAATTTTTTTTTAGAAAAAAAAAAAAAGCAATTGCAGTAAACAAATGACATATAAGAGGCGCATGCCTTTCAACTGCAGAGAGGCTGGCCCTAGGGCCTGCAGTGCCTTGCTCCTAAGGCCCATCTTTGACAACTATGGGTTGAATTAAAGGTAACTCCACATGCAAGAACCTAGGATGCTATATCAACTAAGCAAAGAATAAATTTAGGAGAAACTAAAAAGACAATTAAACAACCGTAGTATATTCTGTTCAATTTAGACATTGAATAAACTAAACTCAATAACCAAGGTTAAAATGATATATTGATCCTTTCAACAACCAATTTCTCAAAGAAGTTCTTTATAACTGGGAAGCACCATGGTGCAAGCCTTTCAAATTTCAACTTCCCTCCTTTCACATTAATAAATATGACTCAAAAGCATTTTCAGATATAAAATAATGGTCCCCTACCCCAGCATTGCAAGAACAAAGCTTTATTTTCATGTATAGCACAGCTACAAAGTTGAAACCAAGTAATCAAATTGTTGGACAAGCTGATCATAGTAATTGTTGTGCCAACTCAAGGCACAATGGAAATTTAAAAAAAAGAAAAAAGAAAAGCTGGAAGAATAAACCCAATTAAAATTATAGAACATTTGTTCACTACAAATGTAAGTTTGATTATAGTATTTTTAAAATAATATCATAAGACTAAAAGATTTAACTATTGATATGGACAAGGAACTCAAGAAGAATCAATGGAATTGTGTTTATCTTGGAATTATGGTCCAGATTTAATATCGAGATCATTAGATAAATTCTATGTTACTTGGACTTGGTAAAGGTATCCAATACTGGTACATATCTAAGAGTCTTACCTCTCACTTTCAAAAGTTTAGGATACATGGATATGACTAAAAAGGATCCAAAATTAGGATATGGATACAGGATACGTCTAAACATATACTTACAAACAATGTAAATATTTGAAATCTAATAATTTAACCTAAAAGATTAATCAAATTATAACATTTAATTGTTAAATAAAAATAAATCGAAACTAATAAAAACTGTTTAATTAAATCAAATAACGGTTGTACATTGTATTTACATTATAATGAATAATTACTCTTAAAAATTGATTAAAGAAAACAACTACTTCAAGAAGAGATGACCAATTCCAATTAAGTATTGTTAAACGAAATTCTAAGTTCTATTTTAAAATTGATAAGTAGTAATTTTTTTTTTATCCAACTACAATTAGAAATATGAAAGTGGTTGGCAAGTAGATAATGTTAAACTTTATCCAGTTAAAGATATTCAAATTATGTATGGAAAATGATAAAAAAAAAAAAAAAGAAATGACAAGTGTTGCACATTTATATAACATGGAAGGATCCCATACCCATATCCATGTCGTATCCCATGGACATGGGTACCTCTGCAAAAATGAAGAGTCGAAGGAACATAGGAGAAATTATTGAATATTTCCTAGTATTTTTAGTGTTGTATTAATTGTTTACTTAAATAAATTAGCTGCCGGTTCAATGTTATAAATCTCAGGTGCTGGAAAATCAGTTCAAATTACATTATGAATATTTATTTTTGTTTTAGAATCCTAAAAGGAGTCCTTGTTCATCCAGGAAAGCACTAATTCCTTTTTAATTTGGTTTGACAGTCCAATCCTTGTAGGATTAGGAGTATTCTAAAGTCCTTTAGCTTAAAGGTTTACATTTTGCTTTTAGCCTATAAATAACCAAATTTGTGATTTAGTTTCCAGACTATCTAGCCTTATTTGTAAGCTGTCGGAAATCAATTACTACAAGCACAAACTACTAACCATTTACTAGCATGAGTAAAGTTTCAATGAGAAGAAGTAAATTAGGAGGGTCAAGAAAACCAAGATAATACCATTAGAAGAATTTTAAACAAGGAAAAGTTTGCAATGTTATACAGAAAAAGAAAAGATTGACAAAGGGCACTTTCACAAATTAAACAATCATCCTTGAGGGGAAAAATTGCAGAATAACAAAACTTATACCAGAATCATGTGAGACATACCAGTTCAGTTTCATCAGGAATATGAAGGCGAGTTTGCTCATTTGCAAGATGGTGAACTACATGTTCCCACTGGTTGGAGACATTGTCTTTCTGGTACCATGAATTCATACATGCAAGAAATTTGTGAGCCAAAGAGAAGTACATGAATACTCAGGATAAAATAAATGTAACTAATATTAAATCAACAAGAGAATCATTAAATTAAGAAACTATAAAGGTAATATTCTAGTTTCACTTATTGCACTATTCTTTGCAAGGAAAACGCCCTACAGAGGAATACCAGTAGGATGAAGAAAGCATCCAAATGATCTAGAAAGAGGCAACTAATAAACTATCCAAATTAGAGAAGGAAATACATCTCTATATTGCATATTCTTTTTGTAAAGCAGTTTCAGAATGGGGGGGACAAGTGCATCAAGATCAAGAATTTAAATCAGATCGCAGTCGCTAGGGGGTCGCAAATCAACCAGTGTGCTTGGTGAACTATTCATGAACAAGCTCATTAAGAGATTTTTCATGTTCGTTTATTATGTTTAACGAACCAGTTTGTACAGGATTACAAACATGTTTATATAAACAAGCCAAGTTTGAACATATATATGCTTGGCCCGCATGCATTCACAAGCAAGCTTGTTCATTGCTCATGAACATACTTGTTTAAAAGCTCGTCTACGTTTATTATTTAATAAAATTAAGTTGATTCTCAACCAACTTTGATCCTAAAATTTATAACTGTAATATTGAACATGACGAAATTTTAGTTATATGTTATAATATATTGTATTCTCTTCAAAATGATAGGTTACATTTAGGATGTAAAGTTACAAATTAAGAAAAAAAAATTGATTAGCAAATATACTAACTTGATAAAGAGCAAAAAAAATGTGAGGGATGTGAGAACTTTACCCCACATCAATCACAAATAGTTTGAGAGCAGGCTATTCTTCGTATAAAAAGGAACTCTCCTCCTTTTATTTCACTCAACAAACCATCAAGTACCGCCAGAATGTTGCAATTGTGAGTCATTTTTTATAATGTTATATGTATATTATTTAATATGGCCTATAAATTCAGGATTTTTTTATAAATAAATCAATAAAAAATTTGTTAGTGGGTGAGCTCAGTAAAAGCTCATCAAGCTTGAACATAGCATGTAAGAACTTGGCAAAAGCTCGTTTCAAGCTCAATTTTATAATAACTAAAGAATAACATTAACAAACTAGACTTGGCTCAGTTTGTTTGTATCCCTAGTGTTCATGTTCTGGAACATTCAATGTAATGGTCACAGCAAACACTATAGTGATTTTTTTGAAAAAGAAAATCACAATATGCTTAAATTCATTAATATAATTAGTTACTCATGTTTATTGAGAGGAAGCCACATCATTTGAACATATCCATTATCATTAATAAAAGCTTTTTTTAAAAAAAGAGCTATTTATGTAAATCAATGCAAAAATAAAAAAGTAATAGTTGTAATAAAATATTAAATCAGTCAAATTATGAGTCATTATGAAGGCAACAATTTCAAGCGTCTATTATTTAACAAAATTTATATTTTTCTTTGTAATCAATCATGTAACTAATTTAACAAAAAAATGGGATTGCAAAGTATTTCAAGTAGAGTAATAAATTAGGAATTATAAAAATACCCCATTAAGCTTAAATCACACAAATGAAAACTTAAACAAGAACATAGAACCTAAATAAAAATATTCTCTCTCTAAGCTACTTGTCCTAAGCAGAACAGGAATCAACAAAGGCAAATCAACATATACAGTACAATAAGAAAATCTTTGATACACATCACAAACGCTGCATTAGAAACTCAAAATTGCATCACATATGAGATTGAGATCTTAAAGGTCAAGGGAAACAAGGGAAGATTAGATGTGAAGCCTTGAAATCTTAAGCTTCCCAAGAGAATCTAGAAGAAATTTTAAAAGGGAAAATAATGGAAGTGTCTAGTCTAAAAATTTTAGGAACAATTTCCTTACTCTATCTTCTCTGTTTCGTCTTTTTCGTCTATTTCATGTGGTTTTTCTCCAATTTTGGCCATTGCCTATTGCAAGAAATGGATTGAATCCCCCCTATCAAACATTTCACCAGTGATTTGAAAACAGGACGTCAAAATCGAAAGTGTCAAATTGGGACCCCCAATTTCCACTATTTATCAACCAATTTGATACAGAACATCTAATATTCAAAACCCTAACTTTCAAATTTTGGGACTACATAGGATCAAAATAAGAATAAGAACCAACTAACTTAAAAGCATTTCCCAACATTCAGAAAGATCAATTATAAAAACAAGGTATATAAAGACTACACATAGTGCTATTTGTTCAACATCTAGTCATTCTAGTCTCCATCATTCCCTTCTTTCCACATTACTAAGACAAATAGAAGAACAGAAGAGCCTTCAGATGTCCAATCATATCATGACGTGAGAACTATTCTCCATCCCATTCTAGTACTATTGACTTCATTTATTGGGGGTTCCCATTCATATATTCCATTGGTCCACCTATTGTTGTGAAAGGTGTGCCTAAGCCACATAAGGGTTATGCCTTTGTGCCATAGACCTTAAAAGGTAGACAATATTACAAAGGCTTGTGATTTGCGAGCCTCAGCCTTAAGGCAAGGTGCAGTCAATGCACGCTTTTGTAATATTTTGACGTTTTGTGTGTTCAACATATTATACATTTTGAGTCATCCATTTTAAGTTTTAAAATAGCTTATTAAAGACTCACCCATGCGTAATAATCTCAAAAGTTAAAAATAAAATGAAGAACAAAGATTAAGGCGAAGAAGCACAATAGCCACACATCAAACAAGAAAAGAGAGTTGAATTGTTCGCTTTAGCCAACGGCACTGCTAGCCTTCATTCCAGGTATGATGAACCTAAACTCCCAAATTTTTTTTCTTATTCTTCTTCTCTAAAGCTGTACAGACTTTTATCCTTCTCAAATCTCAAGATAATTTTTTTTCTTTCCTACTTTCTCTTAATCCTCTATCTCTCCCTCTTTTCTACTTTTCTTGCATATCATCTCTTTTTCTTCTTTTTTTTTTTTTTTCTTTTCCACAACTTCTAAACTATTCTTCGCTGCTTCTTTTTTTTTATAGATGAATTTTGCTTACATACTATCGTTATTATGCTCAATTTTTATTGGGCTTTTGGTAATTAATGTTTGAATTACTTGATAGTTTTCCAAAGTGTGTTAACAAAGCAACTTTAGTTCAACTTTAAAGGTGTAATTAAGTCGAGCCAAAACCATTCAAGCTCAAACTTGAAACTTAAACTTAATCAAGTTTCAATTTTTAAGCTTGAACTTGAACTCTATTGAGTACTTGAATACTCAAGCTTCACTCGATTAAGCTTGTTTATTTATATTTTTTTTATTTGTGAATCTTGTAAATTGAAATTTTAGTTCGAATAAACTTAATTAGTTATGAATAGATTAAACTCGATTGGGTAATATTATAAATATGACATATTCAAATGATAATTTACTTCATATTGCTTAAGTTCAATTAGACTCGCAAGCCTCTCGAGTCGAGTATTTTAATACTCGAATTCAAATCACTCGATTACTTGAGTAATTCAAGCTCAAGCTTGACTTGATTAATCTCGAATCAATTTCAAGTATTTCTTGAGTCAATCTCAACAAGTTCGTGAATTGTATCTATTTGTTTACACTCTTATTCAACTTGTCACTGATAATCCATCTAACAATGTGCTCGTAGGTAAGAAACTCTCATTTTACTTATAAGTCCAAATTCAATATCCTAAGCTTTGCTTTTCTTTAATTTAGCGCAATTGAAATCATAAGTTACATTTTAAGTTGTTTTTCCTAAACTTGTTTTTAGGAAATTTATTGAAAGCAAAGAGATCATAGTTTTAAATCGTAGTCACTATTGCATATGACAATGTTGTCACGATAACGTAATGGTAATGGCAAAATGTAGCACCATAGATAGAAATATAATAACTACAACTTTTGTCTAAAGTCAATCAACTTAAATAACTAACATCTATAGACATTATAGCTTAAGCAAAGAGAATATCATAGTAGAATCTTAATCTAGTATAACTTGAATAGGTCCTACATAAAGTTAGTACAATCAGTAAACTGCAAGTAGAAAAGGAATGAAAATAAAGAAGAATGTAAAGATAAGGTTAAAAAGAAAAAAAAGGGGTAAATAAAAGGAGATTTTTTTAAAAGGCAGTTTGTCAAACCTGCAAAAAACAAAAACAAAAAAAATCTTGCACTCCTATTAAAGGTCATAACAGCTGTTATAATAAAATTTAATAGTAATTATCATTATGTAACGGCCACTACGGCTATTATAGGATACCAAATTTTTTTTGCCATTCTCTAAAGTGAATCCAAACCTGTGTGTGTCAGTGCAGCCCCAAACTTTAAAAATTATCAAAATAAGCTAGAACTATAAAATTGAGTATAATGTTAGCCCAACACGTATTTCGATCAAAATAAATAATAGATTAATAGGCTAGATTGTGAAATACATAAACATAAAAGGCATATCAATAAAATTTCATCAGTTTTATACATATTTCACTAAAAATTACATCACAAATACATGGGTTGAGCTAATTGTACTCCATTTTATAGTTCCAACCTATTTTGACAATTTTTAAAATTTATACCAAAATTGTACTAACACTCAAAGGTTAGAATTTAAATTACTATTAGTCTTATTGGAAAATATTGAGAAAATGTCTATTGTTAGTCAAACATTGAAGCGAGCAATGAACTTGAATACGAAGATAGTTAATTTGTTAAGGAATTTCACATGACAAAAAGAGCTTGTTTGCATTGGTGGCACAAGGGTTGCTAACACTTTTCTCACTCTTCAACACATACACAAATAGAAGAATAAGTTGAGAAAGATGTTCCTTTTAGAAAATTGGACTATTAGTAAATGGGCAAAAAAATCTAGTGGCATATGCTTTCATTTTAGACTAGCATTGTGTAAATATTTGAAGATATTTGGTCTTTATAGTCCGTGTACTTAGATTGGTCGATGGTGAGAAAATATCTACAACAGAATATAATTATGAAGCTATGGCTCAGACTAAAATCTAGAGGTATATGCTTTCATTTTGGACTAGCATCGTGTAAATATTTGATGGACAAAGGCTATTTTTCTTCTTCAAAGAGCTTGTTTGCGTTGGTGGCACAAGGTTTGCTACCACTTTTCTCCCTCTTCAACGCATACACAAATAGAAGAATAAGTTGAGAAAGATGTTCCCCTTAGAAAATTGGACTCCTAGTAAATGGGCAAAAAAATCTAGTGGTCTATTCTTTCATTTTGGACTAGCATTGTGTAAATATTTGATGTTTTCATTTTGGACTAGTATTGTTTAAATATTTACGGACAATCATTTTGGTCTAGCATTGTGCAAATATTTGACGGACAATCATTTTGGACTAGCATTGTGTAAATGTTATATATTGTTGTCATAATGCCAAATTTTTGCTAGGCTTTGTTATTCAAGTAGATAAGGAAGAGAAAATTAAAAAAGCAGAATAAGATGTAGAAGCATAGGACAATATTGATCTTTATGATGATTTATGATTATGGACTATAACTATAGTTTTATTATACGATGCTTTAGGAATTGTAGTTGTAGGACTATAATTACAGTTTTATGTCTCTTCAATGTATTCTTTTTTTTTTAATGTCTTTTTAAATATGCTAAGTTTATAATTTTAGGCTTGTGTTGTACTTTTGGTCCTATTAGTTTTATTTTATTATTTTTACTCTTGTGCCTCACTTCTATAAGTTATGCGCTTGCACCTTCCGCCCCACACCTTGATTCTAGAACCCCTTTGCTGCTTAGTACGCCTTTCACCTTTAACAACAATGTCATTGACAATATATGGGAATGTCAACCCCATTGAGCTTCGTATGTACCAAGATACTACTTGAATCCCAAGTTCTTCTATTTAAACCATGATATTTCTCAAGATGAAGAGGTTATAACAGGTTTTTATAAAGCTCTACAATGGTTGGTCTTAAGCCATGAAAAGCAAGCCAAAATTAATGATCAACTTACTTTACATCAAAATGTGAAAAGGCTATTTGGGATAGAGTTGACCATTAGGCATAGAAAAAAAATCTATAGGTAAAATAATTTTTTATGATCAAGTACTTTTGTCTTTAAGTTGAATTAGGAATAAACATCGCATATTAAATATTAATTGTCTTAAATTATTTGGAACTAAATGGTGGAAATTTTATGAATCTTCAACTCCAAATTTACAAAAGCTTGCTATTGAAGTGCTTAGCCTCACTTGTAGTGCATTTGGTTAGGAGCATATTCGAGCATATAAGTAATTTTAATTATTTACTTTTGCTAGAATTCACTTTTATTATTATTATTATTATTATTATTATTATTATTATTATTATTATTATTATTATTATTATTATTATTATTATTATTATTATTATTATTATTATAGATTCATAGCAAAAAAAAGAAATAGGATAGCCTAACAACGCTTGAATGATTTGATAATCGAGCATTGAAGCTTTGAAATGATGCATGTGACTACAATAATCTCATGTCTTTAAAAGATACAAATAATAATAATGAAATGTTGATGTGTGTAAGGTATGAAGAAAATGATAAAAAGATGATTTTGTAATTGATGATAATTATTTGACATCAGATGTCATTGCTAATGCTAGAAGAGTTGAAAATTACGCCTATCATACTCGATCAATTAAGGGAATGTTGGGACCACATCCACATCAAGTGCTAGGCCTAAGCAAGTAGAAAATGCAAAAGCATCTTCTCAAAAGAGGGCTAATAGTCCTCTCTTACTTAGAGATAAAAAAGGGAAAACTGAAGAAGAAGAAGATAATAATGATGACTATTATTGATCTTAATGATGATGATTGATAACTATAATTAGCTGGACTAATTATAATTTTATAAAAGATGCTTTAGAAATTATAGTTACAACACAATAATTATAATTATATTTTTTTGTCTCTTGAACAGTTTCATTTTAGTTTTTGTTTTTTTTAGGAGAGGGGGTTTATCTCTTGAATATACTAAGTCTACAATTTTATGCATGTGTAGTATTTTGAATCTTATTAGTTTTATTTTATGATTTCTTTTTTTTTTTTTTTTGGGTCTCAATTTGTAACGATCGCGCCTACGCCTTATACCTAGGCACTAAGACCCTTTTATGTCTAACTTGTGCCTTCGACAATCACCCATCATAATTATCAATGGTGCAGGGCGCAATAAGGACAAAAGGGATAGAGCTTAGGCACAAGGACATGCTTGAGCAACATGAGGTGGATCGTGAACAACAACTACACACACACACACACACACTACCAAATAATATTTAGCCATTCGTAATTATAAAATAAACTACCTAAAAGTTCAAATATCGATGACGTAAGAAGTCATAAAACATTAAGAATTCTAACAGTTATGCCAAAACAAGGATTGAAAAATTAAAATATCGAGGTCATAATTTAGGAATTCATATTCTCTATTTGTGATAGTTGTTGTACTATTCTACTACAACATAAAACAAAAAAATAATATTTATTTCCAAATTTGCCTTTAATTGATGTATTTTAATCTAATTCTATGCCTCAATCTCAATGTAAATAAGTCTTTGACTAATAGACATTATCAATTGTATAGGAAGTTGCATGAAAAAAGCTACTAAACCAAATATGAAAACACAATGGCAACTATTTCAGCCATTTGGCCTTAATAAAAATAAGGACTGGACTCCTAAAATTTACAAATCAAAAAAGTATCCTTGGCATATTAGACCATAAAAAAAAACCCATAAATAGAAAAAGAAAGCTAGAAACAATAAGGGGAATGGAAAAGAGAGAAAATAGAGGAATCAAAACAATGGTCACTAGAAATTGGCATATCAAAGTCTGGCGACTCCAAAAGCACTAATTTGGTGGCGATACTAGTGAACTTTTTGACGACTTTCCGACGCATTGACACCTGATTCTATAAGATAAGGGAGCTACAACTTCAATTGTGTTGGTTTTTTTTTTACCAAAATACCTAAATAGTTGTGGAAGTTAGAAAGGCATGCCCATCTCACACCTAATGCCTAATTACAGGAGCATGCCTGAATAACAACGCCCACCTTTCTACTTTAAAGGCACCAACTTTGAACCCTTGTGCACCGCCTTACACCTAAGACACACCAACAACTACATTGTCCACAAATAAAATAATAGCATAAACAAGTCATAAGATTCAACTTAATTGTATTACAACTATGGTAGACCTGAACATTAGAATGGAACTTGTTCCACCTTTTTATTCCAACTAGAATGGAACTTGTTCCACCTTTTTATTCCATTTGATTGTATTCCAATCCTAGCAATAAGAATCACTTAGCATGTTCTTAGATGAACCAAACTGGAATCCGCATCATACTGTCTAATTGAAAAACTAGTAGCCCAAATGAATTAAAAAATTAGCAAAACAATGCAATTACATGACATGTTACAACAAATAAACTATTCAATTTACATCAAAATTTCCATAGTGCAGTTTATGAATTTAAGTTCCAAATTAAAATTATAGTTGTTAAAGGCGCAAGACGCACCTAGACACCAAAGGGATCTTGGAGCCTAGTAGCAAGGCGCATGCACGCGCCTAAGCGGCATGCGACGCAAACAAATAACTTTTTAAAATTTCAATACCATTTAAATTTCTAACATACTCTAGAAATTCATAATCAACCTTTATAAAAAAAGATTACCAAAGAAATTAGTGTATATAAAAATATTAAAAGAATTCAACAATTTTCATTGCATATCTTAAGTAAATAAATTAAGCACTAAGAAAAAAGTTAACGTGTTGTAAAAAATATAATTAAACTAAAAAACAATAAAAAAGATGCTTGATATTTTATTTACTTCTGAGTAAGGCTGTCCATCAATCATTTTGGTTTGGTTCAGCTTTCAACAAAACTGAATTAACCAAATTTTTAATTTAAATCGAGCAAACCAAAATTTTTTATGAACCAAACTTGGTTTGGTTCAATTTGGTTTGAACCAAATTTTTTTAAAAAATGTTTTTTGAAATTTTTTAATATAAACTATATTACTTTGATTATTTATATACATAAAAGTTATTATATATTAATTATATATATATATATGGTAAATTTAATTTAAGCAAAAAACTATATTAATGTCATTTATTTTAAAAAAATTCTTCTATATAAAAAATTTGGCGTATCTGGTTCAATTTGGTATTAAAAATAAAATCAAATTGAACAAATTAACCAAAAATTTTTTAAAGAAAAAACTAAACTGAACCGATTTTTAGATTTGGTCAAACAGAACCGAACCAAACACAGTTGATTCCATTTGCTTTTTTAATTCCAAACGTATAGCGGACAGTCCTACTTCTGAGTCTTGAGCTTAAATTCAATTCCAAGAAATATAGATGCATGGTTATAGAGCAAAAACTTGTACCAATAGGATGACTACATGCCATTGTCTGATAAAAAGAAAGATTCACTGACTAATATAACAACTAGTTGATAACAACTGCCAAGCCATCATTTTTTTTAAAATTTCTTGATATGCAAATGACCCTATGAAATGTCTGAATACAGAAAATATACACACACACATAAACATAGTACATATATACCAGTAGCCAAACTAACCCTACACCTAAGTGGTAACCATTAAAAAAAAAAAAAGACCATAAACAAAAAAAATATAGCAGCAGCAATCTATGGTAAGAGAGAGACAAACTGAAAACTCATTCAAGACATCAATGAAGGAGATTTAAGATGTGTGCACACTGAAAATGGAAAGATCAGATTCCTACAACCTAGAAGATGGTGTGCTTGAGAGATTCCAGCCATATATATGGCCATTCTAGCAACTTTCCAGCGCATCGATCCCGTATTTAGATATTGGGAGATTCCAAGCCAAGTGATGGTGGTCCTTACTACTGAAAAAGCTTGTCAAAGACAAAGTTTCGACAGGCACACCTTTTCTGCGCATTGCGCCTGCATTAAGGCACACACGTCTGGCCAAAATGTGAGTGCCTGAGAAATGTTGCCTGCCCTTGGCCTTTAGAGGCGAAAGGTTGCGTGTCTGGTGTCTCAAGCATGCCTTTAACAACTATGCCTAAAACTGGAAATTCATATATGGACTCAACGCTGCTATTTGTACCCTGAAGTCTGAAGTTCCATTGATTGGATTCTATAAAAGCATGAATCAATAGTCCAACAAGAAAGAAGGAACAGAAATAGATAAACCTCATAAATTACATTGTCTAAAGCATCGTTGTTAAAGGCACGCCTCGGCGGGTGCCAGTCTTTACGCCTTAGATAGCCAATGTCGGGCGCTGTTACTAAGGCGCGCACCTTGGTGCACCTTGGGCCTTAGGCAAGGCGCCCTAAAGGTGCGTCTTTGTGATAATCTTTACATTTTTTTTTATGTGAGTAAATCTAAACCATTGATTAAAAATTAAAAAACACTTTTGGTAGCCCTTATCACACCTGATTATTTTGAGAATAACAAAAGAAAGGAAACAATAAATCTGCTCCAACAGTAAAAAAAGAAAAAAGCAAAAAGTTAAGACAAAGAAGGGATCTGCACTAGCCAAAAAAATAAAAGAAGAAGAAAATTGCCAAAAAAACAGAAAAAGAGGAAGAAACTTTGCTCCAGCAAAAAAAAAACATATAAGAAGAAGAAGTTGTTGATAAATAGAAGAAGAAACAATCTTAGGAGGCTTAGAAGCCTTATGTGTTTAGGATTTTAAACCTTTATTAAGTTTTCTTTTTCTTTGTGTTTTTTTATTGTTATTACTTAATGTGTATTAAATATTAATAGTTATAATATTATAGCACTTTGCTAATAGTCTAATGATAAAATTTTTATATATTTTTTTTTTCATTTTTGCGTCTCATGTCATTCAAGCGCGCACCTATGCCTAAGCTCGAGGACTCCTTAGCGCCTTAGTGCACCTTACGCCTTTAATAACTATGGTCTAAAGAAAATGTACAAACCTGAAACCCAAAGACATATTGAAGAAAATCAAGCATATCTGCATCCCTTGTAGTCGGAACAGCAAAATCAACAGGCAATTTTGGCAGACCTGGGAAATAGTTTAAAGCTGACACCGCTGCTCGCACCTGCCCACAATGTTTGCTGGATGAAGAATGCACAAGAGCAAACCCCCACCAAAAAAAAAAAGAACAGGAAATGAGAGAGAAAATAAATTTACCTCAGGGAAAGCCACAATAGAATTTGTTATAGTTGGGGCATCCACTGGAATAATGTTATAAGCAATTAAATCCTCAGTCATAGCTGCATCTGACTGAATCACTTGCTTCAGCTGCAAAACATTGCAACTAAATAGATTACCACCAGCATCAAAGAAGTTTGTCATAGTTCATGCAAGAGTGTATATAGAATTTTACCATGCACACCAGTAACCAGAATTAAAATAAAATATCAAACCAAATGGGAAGAAATGATACAAACAACAAGAAGCTCCAGAAAAACGAGATTGAAGACTTGAGAAGTTCATATTTGTAGTCCATAATTTAACATGGGGTTTACTTTGAATCATATAGAATACTGCTGAAATCTTTCAGAGTCTTACTTAGTTGTCTACTCAAATAAATAAGCTGAGTGGTCTATCTAAAAAAATACGTCTATAATAGAAAATAGGAACAAGTTTTCTTTGTTAAAGTTCATGGAATATGTTCTATTTCTACTATCAAAACATGTCACATTAAAGGGTAAAAATACTATAAAGTCCCTGGGTTTTGTCAAAATACAATACTTTGTCTCTATGTTTTAAGAATACATTGCAAAACCTCTTTATTTTGTCACCATTAACTTTCAAGTCCTTCTATTAGATTTTGTCATATTTTCAATATTTTTCTTCACCTTCAACCTTCCACCTCTATAAGTTGATCTATATCGTGTCGCAATCATCTCAACAAGCAATTTCAAGACTCCGCATAAATCAGTTATTTTTTTTTTTTTACTTTCTAAATTTGTTAGTAGATGATTATCAAATTTTGTTTCAATCGTTTATTTTTTTTTTTTTTTTACCTTCAGAGTCTATTAGTAGATAACTGAGATTGAGATCAAACATTTTTTTCCTACTAATAAAATCAGTTATTTTCTAAT
Source organism: Omphalea diandra (assembly GCA_949677035.1). NCBI lineage: Eukaryota > Viridiplantae > Streptophyta > Magnoliopsida > Malpighiales > Euphorbiaceae > Omphalea > Omphalea diandra. Next base: position 36,463 of record CATIWR010220818.1, read on the forward strand.
TTCTAGGTCTATTGTAGATGATTAAGATTGACTCTGCTAGTAGATGTTTTATTTTCTAATTGTTGGGTTTTCAATTTTGCCTTGAAATGGGTTTCTTTTCTTTTTTAAAATTAAAGGCCATAGATTTATATTTGATTGAGATGAAATTTTTTTTTTTTTAACATATAATCTTGAATAAGAGTAAAAGAGATTGAAGATGAAGGTGTTGTGGGTGTTAATAGATATTGATTTTTTAATGTTTGATTAATGGGACAAGTGAAATAAAGTGATGGAATGACACATCAGCAAAGGCGGACGTAGGGGGGCAAGAAGGGGCTACCCCCACCCCCAAATAAAAAAAAAAAAAATCTTTTTAATGCTTACTTTTTTTTTAGTTTATTCTTATATAGACATATTATATCTCCCCTCAAAATTTTTAAAAAAATTTATTTTGCTTCTTAGATTTTTTATTTTTCTTATATAAATATTTTTTACTCAATTAAAAATATCTTATAACCTAACTCCTCAAATTTTTAAAAACCCTTTATTTTTATGTACATGATTTTTTTTCATTTTATAAATTTTTCTTTTTTCTTTAGTTTTTTTGTTGATTTTTTATTTTATTTAATTTTTCATTTATTTTCGTTTCTCTATGCACTCTTTCTCTCCATGCAATTGTTGTCATTTCTATTATCTACTATTATCGACTGCCTCTTCCTCAAATAAGTTTTTTCTTATTATTTTTTTCTTCTTTTTTTGTTAACTTATATACTATATAATATTTATATGAATCATACTTCCTTTATTCAAATTTAAATGAGACCATTTAATTAAATATTAAAACTCGAGTTGTCCATTTCGAACTTTTGCCCCCTAAATTTTGAGTTTTGGGTCTGCCACTGCATATCAGGGTAATGGCTATAAAATACAAAGGTCTTGCAGTGTATTTTTGAAAACATAAAGACGAAGCGATGTATTTTAAACAAAACTCAAAGACTTGACATATATATATATATATATATATATATATATGAATATTACAAAATTTAGAAAGATAATATATGCACATTCTTTTGTACAAAAAAATATATATCAAAAAATAAAAAATACAAAATATCATGTGCATCATAATTAAAAATAAAAAATATAAAAATATCATGTGCATCACACCACGTGCTATGGTGACTAGAATACAAAATGAATTCTAAATCTGTCAAGAATGTTTATGTCCCATATTTGCATCATGCCACCTTCATGTCCATGCATCTCTTATACAGTAAAAGTATATTATCAAGTTAATTCCTCTGTTTTTTTGGTTCGCTCAAAGGGAATAAAATAGAAAGAATGTTGAGGACGGGAAATGCCTATCTGTACTTTCATAAAACATTGGCTTTGAATTATTAATTTCCTATAAACATTGACTTTTTTCCTGTTGATACTCTCCACATGCTGTACTCTTGTTGACTATAGTTTCAAATTGATTTGTGCTAGGGTTGCACGTCATTGATGCCATTAAGAGATCATATTTGTTCTTTAATTGTTAAAAAAAAAAAAAAACCAAATAAATATAGCATTGCCTAATTCAAAAGATACAATGTAGTTATAACATAGTAAACGATAAAGAAACTTGTGTTCTAGGGCCATAGATCCAACCTCTTCAGGAAAAGAGTAAATGAAGGTATAAGAAGACAGAACAGCATCACTTCAGAAAGACAATAGAGATCAATAAATTAGTAGCTTTGACCGAAAACTGAAGGATGCTAGACATCTTAGAATACCAGGAGGATAAAGCTACACAAACTAGCATAAAATCCAACTTAGTCCTCCATTTGAATCGATTAATTAAGCATGTGTATTACATCTAAATTGACTCCAATCAGTGCAAGATCTTTACAATATAGCTCCAAACCAATTAGTAAACATTTAAGCAAATATTAATTCTGGACAATGGCAGCTAAAAAATTTGCTGGATAAAGGAAAGCAGCCATCAGATGTTCATTTATGAATTTTTTTTAAATAATTATATCAATTTGCTGGATAAAGCAAAGCAGCCATCAGATGTTACATTTATGAAATTTTTTAAATAATTATATCAAAAGTGGAAACAAAACTTAATGTTTATGAGGAGAAAAAGTCTTTTTTCTACAAATTCTCCATCATATCATAAATTAAGTAATATGCACAACACTGTATCCAATTTTTTATTCTAGTTGGCTTGAGTTGAAAAATTTATAATAATACAAAATAAACAAGTGCCTGCAACAACTGCAAGTTAGCTTGTCAGTTTCAGCCACATGCACAAATCTCCCCAACTACCAGGAAAAACAGAAAATAAATAATTCTTCTACCCAAATCAAATTGCAAAAAGTGAAAAAGTTTGCCTCGATGATTTCATATTTTTCTAGAACTGGAAATGATTAAAGAGAAGTCCAATGTCATGTTCATTTGTGGCTGAAATACAGTCATCATAGCATTTAACGATGCAGTATCATGTCCACGAGTTGATTCATGTAATGAAGCTTTGGTGACACAATTCTAAAAGATTTCTACATGCAAAAATTAAATAATATATTAAAAAAAAGTAGCCATTTCTGGAGGCTCAAAGACTCTTTCCTTGGCCTAGATTGCATGCAAAACAAATATTTATCAAACAACAGAGTCAACTATATTTAGAACGGCATTCTATCTCATTTCATACTTCCATGGAAACCCAACATTTCTGCAGAAATAATTTACATGAGCATTTAAAACAAGTGAACATGGCATCAAATTGCTTGGAATAGAGAAGTACTAAAAAATAATGCATTTAAAAAAAACTTGGAGTCACCATTCACGACTCTTAAAAGATATATAAAAGGGGATCATGAAACAACTCTCAAATGTTCATAGATTTCCATGTTCCTGAAACATACTCGCCAAGATTTCCGCTGAAAGTGCTAGACTCCCTCAGCTTCATTTCTTCTTCTCGAAGCTTGTCTACACTGTTCTTCTCTCTATAGAGCTTGTAGAACTCTTGCAAGCGAGCAATGTCCTGGCTTCTATCGATAGTTCCAACCTCTCTTTGCAAGTTTTTGCTAAAATTTACACAAGGGGACAACAAAGGCACATGATATTAAGACAAATACATTGAACAGCACATCAACACCTATTACTTAGATATCCAAGAAACAGCAGATGCATGATGCTAAAAAATTGGAAAAGAGAGAACAAATTTCAAGAGCTATTAGGCTCAAAATTTCAAGATACAATAAAATGTGCACACTTATGCACAACATTATAAAAATTTAATAAAAGAATGTCAGACTAGAGCTAAACCTTAATGACAGACATCAAACCAGTCTTGAATTGTAGAACACCTCTGCCCTCACTATTAGGATCCAGATTTTGTGCAAGTGAATAAGCATGCTCACATACTGCAGTTACAGAAAAGAACCTCATTGCATTGTGAAATATAAAAGCTATTACATCACTGATACTCTTAAAATTTGAAGTAAAAATGATATTATCTAAATAAATGTTCCTAAAAATGAAAAATCCTGTCAATTAAATTAAGAATATGAAAACTTCTGTCACATCACATTCCGATAACATTGTTTTGCTTCAGTTACTCTAATAGGGTTAATATTACACCATTCATCCCATTTCAGTCACAATAGATAAAAGACCAGCTCTACTGTTGCTGAATAAATTTTAAGTTAGCAACAAGCAGCGGAACCAAATTTAATGGTGAAATACAAGTATGAATAAAGTCAAGCATCCAAACCATGCCACCATGCATAATATCCCAAATTAAAAATGTCAAAGTGTAATTCTACAATTATTTTTTTGTGGTCCATTACCTTTCAAAAGCTTCATTACCTTTCAAAAGCTTTACATCTTATGTCAACTATTAACTTCAAACCAAAACTGAATGTTAAAGAATTACCGGGAAACTGAACACCTGCCTACTTATTCCAAAAAAGTGCATGTTTCCAGGAAATAGCCATGCAAATAAAGTCAATAAAATAATCCATGTGAATAATAAGATGTATTGAGTTACATGGCAAAATTGCACGAAGCCTAAACAAAATGCACTTTTAAAGTGATGATGTTGACACCCAGGAAATAATATAATAAACGAAAAAGGGTGGGCACTGTTTGTGTAAACATTAACAATTAGCACACAATATAGTGGAATATCATCAGCTTTAGATAAATTTAGGAGATTCAACAATCCTTCAATCATTAAAATAAATAAAAATTCACAAGTTCAGTGATTCAGTTCCATAGCTGATAAAGTTCGAAAATGAACGGCATCGATCTTTCCTTTTGTAACCTAAGTTTAGAAATTCAGCCATATTCGGCAGGAAGAATATGTTCCAAAAAACTAAGTTTCTAAGATGTGTGTTGCCCCTACATAAGCAATTGTTGTAGCATACAAGTAACTGAAGCCCATTAAAACATCTCAGCTAGATGGGGTATAAACATGTAAGCAATAAAATAAAATAAAAAAATGAAAACATAATTTTAAAAAAAAATGAAATACACATACATATCCTAGAGACATTAGGATCTTCATCTTGAATCTCATCTGCAGCCCTTAAAATTGCATCTATATCCCTATTATTTGCAAGTGAAGACGGAACATATCCAGCAATGCCACCCACAGGCCGCCCAAGTGCATCTGTCCCAAGCCTTTCCCTCCTTAAC
>CATIWR010220825.1:0-13418 GCA_949677035.1 Omphalea diandra
CTTCTTTATTTCTTCTAGAGGGAATGATTCAATTCTGCAAAAACAACACTTATTTGAAACATTAGTGATGATCAATCTACTTTGTCAAGATCAAAAGAGGTTTTAATCATAGGATTGAGTATCCTAGACCAACAATCTCAATGCTCGTTGAACACATCTCAATGCTTATTGACTATTTGAGTATACCCCATTGGTAGGTCTAAAAGATGTAGCACAAACTTGAGCACTTTTTCAATTCCTATTGGGAAAGGACAATGCCAGTTGCAAGGTCCAACATGGTTCAAACTGGAGCACTTCTTCAATGCCTGTTACGAGGTATAAAGAGTATAGCTTAAACTATATCATTTTTCTAATGTCCATTTCAAAATTCTCAATGCCCATTGTAAATTTTCAAGGGTCATTTAATTTGTTATCTCCTATTTTCATTCGTTTGGTCTGTTTATAGGACACAAAAACACTAAAATATGATCAATAAAACTTTTTAAGGTTCTGTCATTATTTTATTATCATTCAAAATCACATCATTCAAAGTAGAGGAGTGAGACCAATGCTCTGGGGTAACATGTTGTCCAAATATTCTCCCCATTAACACAACATATATAAGGCCTAAAAATTGGTTATTAGAGGTTTCTCATAAATGTGGACTTTTTCCTTAAGTAAGGAGCTTGATAAGGCTAAGTTTGATGAAATAGTGATTATTTTGATGATATAATGATGACTACTTAAGATATAATATAAGTTGGAAAGAATGACTAAGATATGAAAGATACTAAGTCATAAGTAGAAAATAAGTGTTAGTTATGATGCATAAGTATGCATATCTAAGAAATGATGATTAATGAACAAACATGAATGATGGTATTAGATGTTTAATAAGAAAGAATATGTCAATATTATATGCAACAGAAAGTTATGTTAAATACATGTTAACAAGAAAAGAGGAAGTATGATGGAAGGTAAGGTATAAGCTAAGTTAGGTACATGATCTTTGATGGTTACTAAGATATGTAAGTGTGCTTAATGTGTGATTAAATGAAATTGTAATTAAGTATTTTAGATTTTTAAAATTGGTAATTGAAGTGTCTTAAAGGAATAAAGTAAGAGTTGGATAGTTGCAAAGTTGCCTTATCTTGATGTTGTTGCCTATGTTTGTTTATTATGTGAAAAATTTGTGTGCCTATGTACATTAAAATTACATGACTATGAAGTATTTTATATGAGTTTTAAATGTCTAGAATTGGTATTTGAAGTTTCTTGAAGGGAAAGAAGGGTTGAAAATTAAGCTTCCATAAGTTATGTGCTTCCTTTTATAAGTTGTATGCTTGATTCTATAAGTTATATGCTTTAGAAGATGCACTTTGGTGGACGTTAGGAAACATTTTTTGCCACTTATGTTTGTTAGGAATTAATTATTAATCATTAAGGAAGAATATTGAAGCAAATAATGCATGAAAAATAGGAAGAATTTTTGGCAATCGAACCATAACTGGTAGCAAAAAGTGCTTAATTTTGTTAAACAAGCTAGCACGTCCAAAATGATCATTTTGCACCGTAAATTGCCCCATCACTTTCTTCCTTTTATTTCCATAATTAAATATTAGACTTATTCAATTTTCATCATTTTAAAAATCAAATGCTCCCAAAACCATTCCTCCATCCACGGCTACCAAATGAAGTTGGTGATTTTCTCCTACCTATTTCAAGCAAGTTATAATTTGCCATATTTTTTGTATATCTATTCTATACTTTAAGTGTCTTTTATGGTGTTTTTTAGCTTGGTGATGATGGAAGAGATGAAGTTTGGTGTTAGTATGGCATGAAAGGTGATGTTGTCTTCAAAAGGAGTTTTAGTTGTACTTGAAGAGCATGGGTTGTTTCTTTTGATTCTTGATGTTTAATGGTTTATTAAATAAGAATTAATGTTCTAATATTCATATTTGAGAAGGTGATTAAGCTCATTTATTATTCCATAGCTCAGTTAAACTAATGGCAATATTGATGCAGTATACAACTAGAGTTTTGAAAGGTATTGATATGTATGGATTAATTATGTGATTTCTTAATGATGATTGACATCTTAAATGCTAATTGGCATCCTAAACTTCTTATTTGTGATGAGAATTGAGGCTTGAATGATGTCTAACACCTTAGTTGCATTTACTTATATGCTGATGTCTTAATATGCTCATGATTGTTCCTTATGTAAATGAGTCTAATTGCAAGTATAATTGATGCAGTTTGTTCCTTTGTATTATTTGAGCTTTTAAATGTTGTATAACATTATAAACTTGGAAGTTTTGAGTTGTATTCAACTCTTGAAGGATGTCTTATATCCTAGTTGAAATATAGGAAATATTATAATGTCTTAATGAGTTTATAGATGTCCTTTTGCAAATTAAATATGGTTATAACAAAATTGATGTTTAATTGAGTTCCTTGATGATATTTAACACTCTAAACTTTATGGTTAGAGTCATATGTGAGTGGAGGAGATTATCTTCATCTAGTTGTGGTAGAATTATACATGAATGTCTTAATGAGTATATGGATGGTTTATGATGAGAAATGAGTATGTTAATGAATTTAAAAGAATAAAATGATGATTATGAAATGAGTTAAGGATTATAATTATGGATTGCTACATGATTAAAAGGTGATGTTAATGTTGATACTATTAATGAAATAAAAGGAAATTATGACAATGAGCTATGTACAAAGGATGATAGTTAAGTTATAAGTTACAAAAAATAATAGTTTTGCTTGCATACGATGGTTAGGACTTCATTGTCTTTATAAAATCTTTTTGCCCAATTATACTACATGTTATGTTTATGTTATATGTTCCATGGATGAGTTTTAATAACTATCCATATTTTAAATGCTATGGTAATGATGTAATGAATGTCTATATTTAGGCATGTGTGTGGATGAGATTATTAAAAGCAAGTAAGGATAAAGCTAAGAGTGAGTAAGGTTAAGCAAAATGATAGAGAAAGAGCAAAGCCAAAGCAAGGAAGATATATGGCTAGAAATCAAAGGTGACAAATTTTATTTGCTTTTCATTGTCCATTACATACATGCATCATGAATTGAAATATTGGCCATAGTAGGCCAAGAAATGATAATATAAATTCATATGCATTTTATGGATGAATGGGATGACATTATATAAATGTTTTGTTTAAATGCCATATGATGTAAGGGTAGTTTAGGGAAGAAGTAAGAATCCAAATAGTCATAGCTAAATATGCAAGGATTGTAACCTATGTGAAATGAACATAATGTTATGCATGCATGACACAATTAGTGAGGAAACTCCCTTGTGTATTAGATAATTGAAAGATATAATTAGTGAGGCAACTCCCTTGATAGCACATGGTTAGAGAGCAAATCCCCCATATAAGAAATGTAAGGATGCCTATGGACTTGGCTATCCATATATACAATGTTTTGCTATGTAAATGATGTATACAGATGATGCACCATATATTTAGAGATGCATTTAAATTCTTCACGAAGTTTCCGATAAGGAGTTCACCCTTCGCACATGTAGATTATTTTACATGTTAAGTATAAGACTGATTCCATGGATGAATGCTTAAGGTTAAAAGCTAGAGATCAAGTTTTAAATTATGTACCATATATTGCTAAGGAACTATATTGTTTCTTCATAATTGCATACAGTAATGATATACATGTATAACTGAACAAGTTATAAATATATCAAGTAAATGTCAAGTTATATCCTGCATTACTAGTAATCTCCGTAGAGTCTAAGTTATGAACATTGTGATATGTATATGTCTAAGATTAATAAAATGTAAAATGATTATGATTCATGAGTAATGGAAATAATGTTGAGGAATATGGGGATTTATGGCCCATGTATGATAAATCTTGAATGCTTATGATAATGGAAAAAAAATTATAGCTAGAGTGACCTTAAGTGGACCATTCATTCTAATAATATCTACATAGGAGTGTTTTTTGTTCAATGATGTGAATATAATGAAAGTAAGAAAAAGAAAGGATAATAAGGAATCGACTAGTAAGTGTAGACTCATTTGGTTATAACATGAAGATAAATGAATTAAATGACTATAGTATAATGCAAGAAAGTGTTTGTATGAAATGTTTAGAATTTAGCATAGCTTAAATCCCTACCTCCTATTTATGTTATCTTGAGAATCTAATATAGGGAAAATGAAAGCTAGAAATATTTATGGGCCGATAAGTATAAGTTTTACATTCAAGACATTATAGAGCTAAAAATTAACTTCACCTATAAGCAATTAGGCTTTTTATGGGTTCTAAAGGGCTTAAGTCTTCCCGCTCCCTAATGCCAACATGACCTGAAAATTGGGTCATGACACTAAAGGTTTGAGGTGTAGATGCCTTAATGAAAACATGAGAAGTAGATATGGATGTTGAGGCTCCATCAAAGCATAGGCTATGTCTCACTATGGATGGCTTTTATGATACAATTAGTGTATCCAAAGTCTCCTTCTCTTTGTAAAATTTAGAGATGGAGTTTTCAATTTAATTACTTATAATTTCAAAGAATCATTTTCTTTACTCAAATAATCATGAAAGGAGGTTTAGAAATTTGTTTTAAAGATTTCTTTAGTTCTTCATTAGATGATCTCAAGCTAGAAATAAGTTCATTTATGCTTTTGAAATCCTCCTCTATTTAGGAATACTTTTTCTTATAAAATTTAATTTTGTAATGATATTTATCACATCTCAAATCCATGGCTTTCATGAGCTCATCATCCTCATCATCAAAACTATTTTCATCATAAGATTGGAAAGATGAATTTACCTCATTTGAAGAGTCATCTTGAGCCATGAAGCATATGTTTGCAACTTCATTCTCTTCCTCTTCTTCACTTGGGTTATCATCCCCATTAGCTTTGAAGCACTTCTTCTTCCCCTCGTCCTGCTTCTTCTTCTTCTTATTAAGCTTAAGATATTTTGATTTGATATGACCTTGCTTGCCATATTCATAGCAAATCATATCATTCTTCCTCTGTTTAAAGTTTAATTAGGCTTTTCTAAGGCTTTGTCTTTCTTTTATATTCCTCAACAACTCCTTTATCATCTTGGATAGTGTGACATCCCATTTACTAATCATTAAAATTCTCCCAATCTATCAATTGTCATTAAAAGACCTAATTTCAATTATATTTTTTTTTCTTACACTATGTCTCTTGCTCACAATATAGTAACTATCTATAACAAAATATACATGACTAAACAAACTAAAATACTAACAAACTGCATACTGGCCCAACCTTTAATATACTGTTAGACAACAACTTCGAAATGTAACTAGACACAATCTTTAGTTTACTCTTCCTTAAATAAAATTTAAAGCAAAGAGTGAGCTTGCATTCTCAGTAAGTAAGTGCATAACAATACTTCAATCTCAAATAGCATAACAAACATTTAAATGTTAATAACTCATCATCATATCCATTCATGAAATAAAGATTTTTTACTCTTAAATGCCACAGAGGCTATCAATATCATTGCCACAAAAGCTTTCATTTTTGGTTGCCACACAGGCTATTGAATGTTATTCCCATATAGACTGTTATATTTTATTGCCACACATGATATATATATATCATTGCCACACAGGCTATCAAATGTTATTGCCACACAGACTATTATATTTTATTGCCACACACCTATAGATATCATTGCCACATACACTATCGAATGTTATTACCACACAAGCTATTATATTTTATTGCCACACAGGCTATAAATATCATTATCACACAAGCTATCAAATGTTATTGCCACACAAGCTATAGATATCATTGCCACACAAGCTATTGAATAGTGTTACTTGCCGATAATATCAAGTATTATTCTTTCAACAAATCAACTATAAATCCACCAAAATTTCAACAATATAATGCCTAATAACAACACCAATAACTTTGGCAACTCATATCACCACATACTTTCATTCTCCAGTCATAATTTATCAATATTTCATATTTATAAATAAATCAAGAGTATAACAATCTTTTCATCAGTGTATTCCTCAATATCATCACATTGAAGAACATTCATTCCATTAAGTATATGTTCATGGCATTTAACCAATCACACATATAGTACGATTAACTATTTACTTACCTCATCCTTCAAGCTTATTAAGCCGTGAATGGCCCCAGCGTATTGCCACTATTATCTTCAATGCCTCAAGGACCTATATCAATACACCAAATCAATCCATGATGATAAAGTGAAATTTTTATCTTGTTATGCAACTATGGCATGTTTAATGCAAGTGGACCTAGTGTTTATGCATATTTTCCTTATATGGCAGCCTGAGCTTGCTATACTCTCACAATAATAACTCTAGATATACTCATCCAAATTATTTGATTCAATTTTTCAAACAAACAAGACACATAATGATACAACATATTCAAATTTCAAGCCAATATCAGACATACAAAAAAATATGGTGAATTTTTGAAATTTTCCCTATTGCAATGTCATCTCAGTCTGAGTAGGTCTTACATTCTTGGGTGTATCTCAAATTATATAAATCCAGTTGCAATAATAATACACCATCAATTACAAAACATATAGAGGGACATTTTTCATATTTTAGACATTGCTAATTTTGTCTATAAAGTCATCAAAACAAAGGACAATATCTTAGGGTGATCAGGTTTGTAACATGTTGACAAATAGTCATGATGAAGGGACAAATATCAATAACCATGCTAGATTTGGAAAAAATATTTCATAGGCATGTAGATTAGACATAAATATACAACTTTTAAGTTTTGACCATCATAAAATTCTAAATCCATGGCCATCAAATTCTTGGAAAACATAATTAAAAGAAAGGTGAGATTTCATCTATATATAAGGTCAGTCCCAATCAATGAGCCATATCCCTTTCCACACAGCAAATCAATCAAAACTGATTTATAGGTATTTATAAGGGATATAAAGCTATAAATTTCATGTTTTTCACTTTGTCAAAATCAGAACATAAGGCTATCAAAATATAAGAAAACAGAAAGACTAAGGCCATTTCGGTTGGTTGTGAACCAACCCTAATGAAGGAGCCATATCTCCTCCCACACATAAAATAAAATAAAACTGCTTCATATGAATTTATATAAGACATCAAGCTACAGCTTCTATATTTTTCACTTTCCTTAAATTTTCTTCTAGAGTTATGAAATCGTGGGTACAAAATTCTGCTCTAACAGCAAAATCAACACAATCAGCTCTTATTCTCTTGAATTTCAACTTCCATCTAAGAGTTTTATCTCAAATACTCCATAATTCTCACTAACAATGCATGATTAACATGTCATGAGGGGTTAATTTCATGTTAAAAGAAGATAAATTAACTTACCTAATGTCCCATAATTAGAAAACCTTAGGATTCTTTCCCAAGGAGCTCACTCTTCTTCCTTTTCTTCTTCTTCTTCTTCTTCCTTTCTTCCTTTCTTTCTTTTACTGTACCTCATGTCTAACCCCTCAATTCTGATCCTAAAGGGTTAAAAATTATACTTGTAAGCCTATTACAATAAGACAATATCATGGTGTTTCATTTCTATTGGTTGGAAGTTCACTTTTCCTCTTTTAATCCCTCTTCTTCACTCTTTAAGCACCTTCATCCATCTCCTAATCCTTAGATGCTTCTTATACTTTTAAATAAGCTTTAAAATACCATTATTTATGATATTATAACATGCATACAACATAAGATAATTTGCCATGCAACCATACAAATATTACATATATGTTCAAGTGTCCCAAATGTAATGGTACAAGTGTCATCATCGTGTTTCTCCAATTCATATGTCTAAACAATTATTTATCCAATGCATATATTCAAATATAATGTAATTAAAAATGATATGATTTGGGTTGAGGATGTTAAAATTCTCGCCCTCTTATAGAAATTTCATCCTGGAAATTTTTATTTACTAGAACATTAGAATTCGGTCCTTATTTACCAAACCTAATAATGTCTTTCCTTAGTGAAACCTTTAAAAATATTTTATCTCCAATATGATATTCCATTTCTCATCTATACCTATCAACTTACCCTTTTTTCTATCTTGGGCAGCTTGCAAACATCTTTTGACTACTTGGATTTTGGCCACTATCTTGTACCATATTAGGACCCTCTAGCTGTCTCATCCCTTCAACATCCCAATAAATTAGACTTCTACATTTCCTGCCATATAAAGCTTTATATGGTGCCATACCAATATTAGAGTGATAGCTACTATTATATGCAAATTCCATTAATGGCAAATGATCATCCCAATTGCCTTTGAATTCTAACACACAAGCTCGCATCATAGCCTCGAACATCTGAATAGTCCTATCTAATTGACCATCAGTCTGTTGGTCAAAAGCAATGCTAAATTTCAAATGAAATACCCAAGGCTATTTGTAAGTTGTTCCAAAAATGAGAAGTGAATCGAGGATCTCTATCTAACATAATAGAAATAAGAATGCCATGTAATTTCACAATCTCAACAACATATATTTTAGCCAGTATATTAAGTGAATCTGTTTATCGTATAGGCAGGAAGTGTGCAGATTTTGTGAGTCTATCTACAATAACCCAAATAGCATTATGCTTTTTTTTTTTAGTGTCTGAGGCAAACAAATAACAAAATCCATTAAAATTTTCTCCCGTTTCCATATGTGAATAGATAAAGGATGCAACTTACCTGCTGGTCCTTGATGTTCTGCCTGGATCTGTTGGCAAGTTAAACATCTCAATACAAACTCAACTAAATCTTTCTTCATTGTTGACCACCAAAAATGTGACCACAAGTTTCTATACATTTTTGTACTTCCATGGTGCATAGCATATGTTGCATTATGTGCCTCTTGCATAATCTCTGATATTAAACCATCAACATCTGGTACACAGACTTGCCTACCCATCACCATCATCCCATCATATCTAATTGAAAAATTAGTCTTCTTAACTTCCTGTATCTTCTGTAGCATTTTCTGCAAATATGGATCCTTCATCTAAACTTTTCTGATTTTGCCATCTATCACAGGCTTTAACTGAAAAGTAGCCATTAAAGTTGTCACATGCTCAATCTCAAATTTTACATTTAAAGCATAAAGATTAACCAAGGATATCAAATTATAACCAACCATACTAGCGACACCATCTAAGGCTTTTCGGCTCAAAGCATCAACAACAACATTAGCCTTACCCAGATGATAATCAATAGTGTAATCATAGTCCTTCAATAATTCCATCCATATTCTCTGCCTTAGGTTCAATTCTCTCTGTATTGGAATATATTTCAAGTTTTTATGATATGTCAGAATCTAAAATGTCTCTACATATATGTAATGCCTCTAAATTTTCAAGGCATGGACAATGGCTACCAACTCTAAATCATGTGTAGGGTAATTCAGCTCATGAGGCCTTAGCTATCAAGAAGCATAAGCTATCACTTTTCCATTCTGCATCAATACACAACCAAACCATCATCCTGATGCATCAGTGTACACCACCAATCCACCATTTATTGATGGTAATGTCAATATCGGTGTCGTAGTTAAATCTCTTCTTTAGTTTGTCAAAACTTTGATGACATTGATCATCCCATTTAAATGCTACATTCTTTCATAATAATTTTGGCAATGGCCTAACAATAATGGAGAATCCTTCCACAAATCGTCTATAATAACCAGCCAACCCAAGAAGACTACGCACCTCCAATACATTTTTGGGTGGATCCCACTCTAAAATGGTTTTCACCTTAGCTGGATCACATTTACACCATGTCTAGACACAATATGCCCTAAAAAGATCACTTATTCCATCCAAAAGTTACATTTGCTCAATTTGGCAAATAGTTGTTTTTCCTTTAAGATATGCAATACGGTTCTCAAATATTGGTTGTGCTCCTCATGATTTTGTGAGTATATAAGAATGTCATCAATGAATACAATTACGAATTGATCAAGATATTGTCGGAAGGTACGATTCATTAATGTCATAAATGCTGCTGGTGCATTAGTTAACCCAAAAGGCATAACAAGGAAATCATAGTGACCATACCTAGTATAAAAAGTAGTTTTTGGAATGTCTGGCTCAGCAACCCTCAACTGCCAATACCCAGATCTTAAATCAATTTTTGAAAATACCGTTGCTCCTCAAAGTTGGTCAAGTAAGTCATCCATTCTCGGTAAAGGATATTTATTCTTTATGGTTAATCGATTCAGCTGCCTATAATCAATACACCATTGCATGCTCCTATCCTTTTTCTTTACAAATAACACTGGTGCCCTCCAAGGAGATATTCTATGTCAAATGAAACCTTTTTGTAACAATTCTTCTAATTGTTACTTTAATTCTTGTAGTTCCACTGCTGCCATTCAATATGGTGTAATAGAAATAGGTGCCACTCCTAGCAAGGTCTCAATATTAAAATCAACTTTTCTATGTGGTGACAAACCTGATAAATCATCAAGAAATACTTCTGAAAATTCTCTCACTATCGAAATATCTGCTAACCCAAACTAGGAACACTAATGTTCACCACACTTGCTAGAAATGCATCACAACCTTCTTTGATTAATTGAAAAGCCTGAATAGCTAAGATTAAACAAGTCGAAATAATTTTGTGCTCCCTAATAAATATAACTCTTAATTGTCCTGAAGATTTGATAATCAATTCTTTACTCTGACAATCTAAAATTGCATGATGTTTTGCTAACCAATCCATCCCCAAAATAACATCAAATTCCTTAAAGTTTATCAATATTAAATTTGTAGTCAATATGACACCTACACTAGCACAGGACAAGTTCTATATACTTTATTTATTATCACATTACCTCCAGCAGGCATCAAAACACCTAAATCATATCCTAAGGATTCAACTACAACATGCACCCGTGATGTAAATTCTAAAGACATAAATGAATGTGTGGATCCTAGGTCTATCAAAACATAAGCATATACATTACAAATAGAAATTATACCAGAAACAATTCTAAGAGTTATTGGAGCCTCTTGACGAGTGATAGCATAAACTCTAGCCCATGGTTGAGTATAGGTTGCCTGTCCCCCACTAAAACCTGAAGTTGGCCCACCATGTCCTCCTCTACCTCTACCTCGCCCTCTGCTTCTGCTTGTGTCATGAAAATTCTCCCTAATACTACTCTGCCCAAATACAGGAGATTCCCCTCTAATCGAACCTACTATTAGACAATCTCGACTCATGTGGCCTGGTTTTCTACAAGTATAGCAAGTAAGCCTTTTAAGTCCCTAACACTCTCCATAATGAGTTCTTCCACAATTACTACAAACTGGGGCTACACCTCTACCCAATATGCCCATAATTCCTCTCTTACCCTCTGAGCCTTCAAAACTTTCATAGCTACCTCTACCCAGTGCCATGGATACAAATCTACCAGGATGTCTCTGGCCTCTGCCTCTTTGATTACCAGTAAATCCTTGAAATCTCGATCCCCTAGATGATGTGAAACCACCTCTTTTTATTACTCTATTTGGTTTTCCACCCCACCTTGTGTAACTTCTCTTCCTTCTTGCCTCAATTGCATTCTTCTCTTAGATCACCTCCTCAGCTCAGATAGTTGCTGCTAACAATG
The DNA here is from genome assembly GCA_949677035.1 of Omphalea diandra. Taxonomy (NCBI): domain Eukaryota; kingdom Viridiplantae; phylum Streptophyta; class Magnoliopsida; order Malpighiales; family Euphorbiaceae; genus Omphalea; species Omphalea diandra. The sequence continues at coordinate 11,653 of CATIWR010220825.1, forward strand.
TAATATAATTGGTTGGCTTAACTGCTAATCGATCTCGAATTTCTAACCTTAGTCTCCTCTCAAATTTCTGGCACTTCAATTCCTTTGTAGCTACATACTCTGGGGCATATCTTGAGAGTTTAACAAATTGTACTTCATAGTCTACCACTGTCATATCATTTTACTGCAATTGAAAAAACTCCATGTTCTTATTATCTAAGTATACTACTGGTGTGTATTTGTTTGCAAACTCCCTTAGAAAATCACCCTACATCAAAGTCATCAGTTGGGCAATGCTACCTGGAATAGTCTCCCACCAGTCGAATGCATTCTTTTGAAGTAATGATACTACATATTTTAGCTTTTGTTCTGGGGTATGTTCAAGCCCATTCAAGATTCTCTCAGTTCTTTTAAGCCACTTTTCAGCCTGAGCATGATCAGTAGTGCCCTTAAAGTCAATTGCCCCTTGCTTCCTCAATCTATCATAATTATTGTTTATGGAAGGTCCTGCGTATGCTTGTGTTGCAAATCTCTGCATCATCTCAGCAAATTGCATGAAATTTGAGTTTACACCCACAGCTGAAATATTTCCTGACATCTCAAGATTCTCTACAATATGGTCAACATGCTCACGTGCATGAATAGACTCAACAGACTCATCTCTAACCTCTGGGCCAGCACGAACTCTATCAAGTGTATCCATACTCCTATATGCCAATGCATATAAGTATTAACACAATGCAAATATCATATGTATCACATTCATATTACAAATGCCTACAGAATCATTAACCCGCTTTGATACCACTAAAATGTGACATCCTATTTACTAATTATTAAAATTATTTTAGTCTATCCATTATCATTAAAAAACTTGATTTCAATTTTTTTTTTTTACACTATGTCTCTTGTTCACAACATAGTAACTATTTACAACAAAGTATACATGGCTAAACAAACTAAAATACTAATAGACTACATATTGACCTAACCTCTATTAGACTGCTAGACAATAACTTCAAAATGTAACTGGACGCAATCTTTAGTCTATTCTTCCTGAAATAAAATTTAATGCAAAAGAGTGGGCTTGCATACTCAGTAAATAAATACATAACAATACTTCAATCTCAAATAACATAATAAACATTTAAATATTAATAACTCATCATCATAACCATGCACGAAATAAAGAGTTTTTACTCTTAAATGCCATATAGGCTATCAATATCACTGCCACAAAGGCTTTCATTTTGGGTTATCACATACGCTATAAATATTGTTGCCACATAGGCTATAGATATCATTGTCACATAGGCAATCAAATGTTATTGCCACACAGACTGTTATATTTTATTGTCACACATGCTATAGATATCATTTCCACACAGGCTATCGAATGTTATTGTCACACATGTTGTTATATTTTATTGCCACACAGACTATAGATATCATTGCCACATAGATTATCGAATGTTATTGCCACACAGACTATTATATTTTGTTGCCACACAGACTATAGATATCATTGCCACACAGACAATCGAATGTTATTGCCACATAGGCTATTATATTTTATTGCCACACAAGCTATATATATCATTGTCACATAGGCTATCGAATGCTATTGCCACATAGGCTGTTATATTTTATTGCCACACAGGCTATATATATCATTGTCACATAGGCTATGAATAGTGTTACTTGCCAACAACATCAAGTATTATTCTTTAAAAAAATCAACTATAAATCCACCAAAATTTCAGTAATACAAAGCCTAATAACAACAC
>CATIWR010220849.1:0-35320 GCA_949677035.1 Omphalea diandra
GCAATAGCGACCGCAATTTCATCCTGATAAGCATTTAATGCAGAATCTGTCAAGCATGTCTCAAAGATTTGATGAGCTATGATCTGTAACGTCTCTTTGGTGGAGTTTGGCTATAAATACACCACCAAACAGCCATGAATAAGGTTGCTAAGGAATTTATTACAAGTGATTAAGGTTTTCAATCTTTGCTACTCATTTCCTTCATTTTCTTTATGAAATTGTAATTGTTAGGTGTGAGCATTAAACACCAAGTTGTAAGGTTGTTGTGTTAGCCTGTAAAAACACTTCAAGAAAGGTTTAAGTGTGAGCCTAGTGGAACACTTGAGTGAGGTTATGTGTTAGCCTAAAAACATATTGTTGTAAGGTTATGTGTTAGCCATCAAAACACAAGTTGTACAAGTTGGGTGTGAGCTTGAAAACACCATTGAGATAGTGAAATACCCAATTGGTTAATTAGGGAGTGGAAGTAGGGTCAATTATACCCGAACCACTATAAATTGGTTGTCTCCATTCTACTTTTTCTTCTTCCCCTTTTCTTTATTGTTGAAATTTTTATACACCAATTTAATCCCCCTTCTTGGTGCCTAGGGACAACAATAACAAGGAAATCACTTTAGCTCGGTCGGCTAAGCTTAGGCATCGAGACTTGGGGGTTGTGCTTTTGAGACCTAAGGCACCCTCCCCTTTCCCTTTTTTTTTTTTGGTTTCGTTTCATGGAATCATAGATCCAAGAATTGACGAAGGTGTCGCCAAATGAATTAACAATCAAACAACACAAAACAAACAATCACAACAGATCAAGATCAAAAGCAAAACACAACAGATTCATCACTGTCGCTTTCCAGCCCATCCAATCTATTTGCACAGTTCAAAGATCGGCAAACCCAAAACAACAACCAAATCATCCAAAACAAAGACTAAATGGCTAAATCGAAAGCACGACCGCCGACTTTTGGGAGTGAAATCAAAACAAAAAAGACAAGACAAAGAGGCTTATGTTCGACTAAAGGTGTGTGTTTACATGTAGGAATTGGAAGCTGATTATGGAGAAAGACCGATTCACTTGCGTAGTTGGGTTTTGGGACCAAAAAAAAAAACTTTTGTTTTTTGTGAATCGCAGAGGGGAGAAAGAAAAAAAAAGGTTGGCAGAAAACAAGGGATTTGTCCAACGCGGGTTTTGAACCCACGACATCTAATGAAACCAACATGCATCAACAATCGTCTGAGCTAATCGATTAGCTCATGACAGTTGAAGCAAATTATATATATATATATATATATATATATATCAAAGTGACACAACAACATTGATCATCAAAATATTTTTTTATTAACAATACAAAATATTTAGTGTTCTAAATCATGCACGATTTCATGCTCTGATACCACATGTATTAATTTAATTCAGGATTTAGAACATAAATTTAGAACACCAATTTAACAATTAAGCAGAAACAAATTGTGTACCTGTTTACGCGTTAGATCCCAAATTGTTATGTGTCATGATTACAACCGTTGAAATTAAACACTAGGATAATATGTTAGAATGGTTGATAAAAAGAATGTTAGGTCTTCCTTTCCTTGACTTTCTCAAAAACTGCTACAATAGGTGTAGCAACTAGGGTTTCATTATGAAGACAAGAGAGGAAACCTAGCCTATTTATAATAAATTTTAACAGATTCGTCCATCACAGGTCCATGCTAAAATAGACCTATACTGACTGTCTTTTATATCGGTCCATAAAAGATGTCACAAGTTCATAACTCAATTGATCACATTTTAATTGAGTTTACCCTTAAATCAATAAACTATCTTATTCAGTCTATTTTATAAATAATTAAAATAAATTCATAATTAATATTAATCCACATAAAAATTCTAACATCATCGTCATCATCACCCTCATCCTCTAAATCACCGTGTTCGTGGTGTTTACTAGATTCCTTTCTCTCATCATCCTCCTCGTCATCCCCATCATTGTAGGGAACGAGCGGGTTACCCATAACATGTAGTGACGAAGGAAAGTTGATTTCAGCCACTTTCAGTCGCTTTGGGGCAGCTTCCTCATTCTCTATATTATCCTCTTCTCTTTTTATTTTTGTTTTCTTTACCCGCTTCAGATGTCAGTGTCCAAATGCTCTATGTCAGGAACTCAAACTTGAATTGAAATATAAAATTCACAGATAAATTATAGCGAAGCTTAAATATAAAAATAAAATAAAGATATTTTATTTTCTTACCAATTGCAGAAAAGGCGGTGATGTGCTAAGATTCGCTAAATCGAAACTCAAGAAAACAATAATTGCAGAAATTTGTTGGATAAACCTCTTCCGCTTTCGCTCTCGCTCTCTCCCCAATTAAAACCCTACGGAAGAGAAGGACATGGATTATTGAACAGACTGACACGGCAATGATTAACCCTAATGTGGTAGTATTTTAAAAAATATATATATATTGCATAGAGTGAAAAAGAGTATCGTTCCAATTTTATCAGATGGCCCCGAAGGGATGAAAAAGTGTGTTGAAAGGAATAGCATAACTACAAACGAGGTTAAAATAATTTCCACTATTGTTGGAACTAGGGGTGAGCAAAACCGAACCGAACCTAAAAAACCGAATCGAATCGAGTGAATTTAATTTATTTGGTTCGATTTTAAAGTAAATTCGGTTCAATTCGGTTTAAAAAAATAAAAAAATTCAGTTTTCGGTTCGGTTCGATTTAAAATTAAGAAAACCGAATGGACCGAATAAACCGAATTTATGAGATTTTTTTTAATTTTTTTTTAATTTGAGTTTAAAAAACTAAAAATAAATTATTTTATATAAGATAAAAAAAGCTCAACAACCCATTAAGCCTAAAACCGAAAATCGAACCGAACCAAACCGATTTTTTTCAGTTCGGTTTACTTCTATTTATCTTAATTTACGGTTCGGTTCGGTTTGAATTTAAACTAAATTCGATCTATTTGGTTTTCATAAATTCGGTTCGGTTTGAACCGAACCGACCGAATGCTCAGCCCTAGTTGGAACTAAAGCATGCACCCTCTCTCCATTTTAAAAACGTTCGGTCTCCAAAATTTCACAAAAATTTTTAATAATATATAAAAAAAATAGAAAAAAAGTATTTATAATTAATTAGAAATAAGAATTTTATTAAATTTTAAATAAAAAATAATATTAAAATAAAAATTAAAAAATTTATTAAATTTATAAATAAATAAATAATATCAAAATAAAATTTAAAATTTGTCAAATTATTAAATTATTTAGGATTAATTAATATTAGAAATTATAAATATTTATTCTTCTTTATTCTAGAAAACTTGATTTGTTATTTTTCTTAATTTTTTATTTGTAATATTTATTGATAGTAAATTATGTTTGAAATAAATAATATTATTAAATATTTATATACAATATTAGTATTTATAAATTTCCTTATACTTTTATACTTATATATTTGCTTTTATATTTTCAATATTTCTGTGTTTTTGCCCACATTTTCATTTCCTCTATTTTTTATAAATATTGTTTCGTCATTTTCCGCATTCATTTTCGTGCAACATAAAGGACTAGTATTATTTGTTTATTTGATAAAATAGAAAAACCAAAAATAATTAAATATTCATTGGAGAAAAACATTATTCTCTGCTTTTTTATAGTTAAAATAAAATGATGATAATGCTTGGAAATTGTTTTTATGAAGATTTTGTCTTCAATTTGATAATTTAAGTATTTGATTTTAAATATTTTGTAAGAAATAAAATTAGACAAAATTCTAAAACTAATCTGGTTAATCTTTTGGGGGTTTTATTCAATTAATATTTTTATAAGTTTTTTTAAGTGAATGACTTTTTATAAAGTTTATATATTTTTTAATGATTTGTATGGAGTTTATAAAATTTATGAATGACTTTTAAAGAATTTATTTTTAAAGTCTACAAAAATCTTGAGAAATTTTGAGAAGATGTGAAAAAAAAAAAAAGAATTTTAAAAGTCATCCAAATAATTTTTTACATGTTTTATCCTAAAAAATTATTCAAAGTTTATAAAAATCTTTTAATTTTAAAAGTCAATGACTTTTTAAATATCTATAAAATTTTATAAACTTTAAAAATTTTTATTTAATATTTTCTAATTTTTATAGACTTTTTTAAAGTCTTTAAAAGTTGTTATTGAATACTTATTGACTCTTGACTTTTGAAGAATCTTTAAAAGTTATTATTGAATACTTTTTGATTTTGAAGTCAATTAAAATCTTTAATTCTCTTAATCAATACACCCTACTTAGTTTCTAAATTCACTATACAATTTAAAAGCTATTAAGATATTTATATTTATGTTGAAAGTAAAAATTATCATTTAAATACTACAATAGTTATTAAAATGAAAATACAAAATCAATTTTAGACCACAGAACTTTATGTTGTTGCTCACTACACATTTGCTATTACAAAATGTTTTATTAGTGATCCTATTAAATTTTAAGTTAGATATTTTGAGATTTTGATTAATTTAACTTATTTAAAATTATAAGAGGGATAAGATACAAATTAGCTCTCATAGTTGGCCCAAGAAATACAAAAGCCCTTAAAATAATTGTCAGGATTAATTAATACAATTATTTATGCCCCTATACAAATGAGGAGAAATAACAAGAAGCTTTCTTGTTTAATATTGAAGATGTGGAAAGGTGGTAATGGTAACTAGAGTAGGCAATTCTCAATTTAAATCGAAATAATCAATCGAATCAATTAATTTCAAAATTTGATTCAATTAATATGAAAATTTAGTTCAGTTCGATTATCATTTTAATAAAATATTAATTTTATTGATTCAGTTTGATTTTGAGTTTAAACAAGTTTAGTTAACCAAACTGATCAAATCACAAAACAATGTCATTTTGCTATATGTGTTTTATGTATACAATTAACCTTAATTTCTATCTATCAAAACTTTTTCCCTTTTCCTTATAGCTGCTCTCCCCACGACTCAACACCTAACTTCTTCCTCATCGTTCTCACAGCCCTCCACCACCACATCGTCCTTTGCCACCCATATCTCTTCCCACCTCCTTCTTCCTTGCGTCCTCACACACCACACCTCACCTTCTTCCTTTCTTTCTTTTTTTTTTTTTTTTGGTTACGTATAATTTGTTGTATTATCTTCTTCAATGCTTTCTCTTCTTTGTTGTTTATCTTTGATTTGAAACTTGGTTTGTTGTAGTTGGTTGATCACTTTCAAATGATGTGTATTTCAATCCTTAATTTTTTGTGTTCGCATTTGATGATTGCTTGAGGATACATTCATGTGTGAGTAATTTGGTATTTATGTCTCTCTATGGTATACATTCATTCTTGAAAAAATTGATGCAAAAATTATAGTATCACAATCTACATGTTGGCCAAGGTATGATGAGGTTGAGATCTTTACATTAATTTATTCACATTCTTTTTAGGATTATGGAGTTTGTCCAATGTATCTCTTTTTAGAGTTTTTACCATCTAATAGATTTCTTGAATTATTATTATTATGTTGCTCTCTTTCTAGGGTTTTTATCATTTATTATTAAAAGTTTCATACCCAAGTTTGAATTTATTTTGCTCTTGTTTTGATGATAGACTTTGTCTGTTGTTTTGGTTACAGAAATGTATTCGCATGGATATTTTTATAATTACTCCCTTATTGTATATGTATTGCTAGGATCTATGCGTGTATCTTTAATGTGTTTCATACTAATGTAAAAGATTATAGATTGTACCTATATTCAGTGTTGAGTTTTTTTTTAAATTAATTGTAATATATTTTTAAAGCTTGATTTGTATTTAAGTATGTAATTTTTACCTTGTAGCTCCTCTCTTGTTTTAATGAAATTTTTAGTTTGTTATAAGAAAATTAGTAAATCTAAATGTACATAATAATAATTTTAAGTAAGTGTTTATTTGGGTTAAACTATTAATATTTTGTAAAGTAAATGTGCTTGTTCATGAGTAGATCAATTGCAAATTTGCAATGATTGTGCATGTGAAAAAGCACACACGACCTATTAACCATCCAAGTAATGCCTAATGTCATCATCTATCATAAAAATCATCATAAAAATAAATATTGCAATCAAAATTTGAATTGAATTAATAAAAAAAAAAAACTGTAATTTAGAAACATATAATTTGTTATAGTAATTATAGTGTTTTAGTGTATTTTAGTATTCATTTAATGTACTTTGAGTGTTTGTTTATTGTATTTCAGTATTTGTTTGGTATGTTTTAGCATTTATTTTATTGTATTTGAGTGTTTGTTTAGGTATTTTAGTGTTTATTTTTTATATTTCAATGTTTATGGTGGATTTTTTTTAAATATGGATCATATCTTTCATTTTTAGCCTGCTAGTTTCATAAATTTAATTAATTATTAACTTTATATTTTTCATAAATTTACGGCTCTTTGAGTTTAATTGTCCTTTTTATTCTTAAATGTCAAACATATAAAAACCACCTAATACAACCATCGCAGCCTAAACAATAGAAGCAACTTCTGCATCTCCTGCAAAATCAACTCAAACTAATATGAGTACTACTTTCAGACTTGAGAGAAAGGCCATGACACCAAGGGCTAAAGTGTGGGATCACTTCACAAAATTTTTAAATAGCGAAGGTGACCAAAAAGCAAGGTGCAACTATTATTCTGAGGACTAGGTAATTTGTACACATGGTCACCATATTATATTGTAAATTATATTGTGGTCATTAAACATTTTTTTTTTTGCAATCAAGTCACTGAAATACAATTAGTATTGCAATTAACATATTTCATCTGATTGGTGTATATTTGACGACCAAAGAGCTGACATGCAATAAAATATTAATTTTATAATATGTGGCATCAAAAATTAATTTTTACACATGGTCAACATACTATAGTGTGAATTTTATTGCAGTCATGAAACTATTTTTTTTTTTTTTTACAATCAAGTCACTGCTGTCATGATATTATGTTAAATCACTAAATGAAAATTCAATATGACATTTACTCTAAGGTCTTGTTTGAATCGATCCTTAAAATTTATGAATTTATCAAAATCTATGTAATTAAGAAATTTAAGTTTTTATTGAGTTTTTGGTTTTATGTATTTCAAAATTATTACTTGTATATTATGCATATAATATTTGTATGATTTTAAAAAAATAAAATTAAAAGTTAAATAAAACTTCTCATTCATTAATATGAGAGATTCAACAAAAATTCACCTCCTAGATGAGTTTTTTAAACTCTTTTTTTTTTTTTTTATGGATTTTGATAGATGCGAAATTTTAAAAAATTCTTACGTTTTGTTTATTTTTTTCACACTCAAAAATTTTATCTAGATCTAAGTATTCCTATAAATTCACACATTAAAATTTCTCAAACCAGTGATTATGTAATAATTTCAACTATTAGACAAAATTCCTTGAAAAATTATATAAAAAAATCAAGAATCGGTGAATCATAATTATTTTTATATTTCATTATATTTTATAATAATATATGATAAAATATATTTAGTGAGTAAAAACATCAAAGAAATAGATTTGGTGAGTAAAAACGTCACTTTGTTAACCATTCTCAAGATAAAAGATTTTGTTAAGTCTAGAGGCAATATTCTGATTACTCAAAACGCCAAGAGCAACTAATGATACGACGGATCACCTTGCTAAAATGACCACAAATAAAGTTTATTAATAATCTATGATAAAATATATTTTTATAATAATATATGATAAAATAGATTCAGTGAGTAAAAACATCATAGAACTTTATTACTCATATAACATTAGAGAACTTTATTAACCATTCTCAAAATAAAAGATTTTGTTAAGTCTAAGGGCAATATTCTGATTCCTCATATGCCAAGAGCAACTAATGATACAATGGATCACCTTGCTAAAATGGCCACGAATAAGCTGATGAATCTGGAAACGTGGCTTTGATTTGTTTTACCAATTCTTTAAGTATTCAGTTTTCTATCTTCTATCTTTGTTTCTGCAATTTGTGAGGTTTTGGGGTTTTTTCACATAACATCAGGATGCATAGGATTCTGGGTGTATAGGGAAGATTGTTGGCTTAGATAGTTTGGTGTCCCTTTACTATGTTTTTCCCCATTCTAATATTAATAAAATTAAGCTTTCAACAAAAATCAGAGAACTTTATTTTAAAATTGAATAAAATTTTGAACGAAAAAATAATGATATTTTTTGCATATGGTAATTTGTACACGTGGTCACCAGACTATAATGTGAATTATATTATAGTCATGAAATTAATTTTTTAGTGTCATCAGCCACATGTCACCACCTTTCTAATGTCACATATTATAAAATTAATATTTTATTTTACGTAAGCTCTTCGGTGACCATATATAAACTAGTCAGTCGGCATATATTAATTACAATATTAATTATACTTCAGTGATTTGATTACAAAAAAATTAGTTAAATGACTGAAATAGAATTCACATTATAATATGGTGACCGCAAGTATAAATTACCCACTAAGGACTTTCATAATGATTCAGAAAAGAATGACACTAGTTCTCTCAAACATCACATGAAAGTATGTAAAAAGAACCTATATAGTGTGTCTACACGTCAAACACAACTATCTTTACAGCCAACTTCACATTGTCATGAGGGGCAAGGTGAGAGACTAGGTACCTTAAGTACCAGAAAGTTTGATGAAGATTATGTAAGGAAATGCTTAGCTGAATTGGTCGTTTTTTATGAGCTTCCATTTAAATTTGTTGAAAAAAAAAGGATTTAAAAAATTTATAGATAGGTTCCAAATACCATTTCAACGGACAATTACGTAGGATTGTTGCCAATTGTACCTAGATGAAAGACTAAAATTGAAAAAATTTTTAAAGAAATCTAATTGAAGGGTTTGTCTTACTACTGACTCATTGTCTTCATTGCAAAGAATTAATTACATGGTTAGTACTACTCACTATCTTGATAGTGATTGGAATTTGAATAAGAAAATTCTTACGTTCATTCCAATTACAAGCCATAGAAGTCAATTGGCATGGATATTAAGACTTGCTTACTTGAATGGGCAATTAATAAGGTGTTTACAATTATAGTTGATAATACTAGTTCAAATAATATAGCCATTGGATATTTGAAGAGGAAGTTAGCTAATTAAGGGACCTATATTGCTAAAGGTGATTTCATTCACATAAGTTGTGTTGCTCATATATAACTTAGTAGTTATGGATGGGTTAAAGGATGTGAGCACATCAGTTAGGAGGATTCGAGAAGTAGTGAGATATGTGAGACAATCTCCTATTAGATTCAAAAAATTCAAGGAATATTGTGAATTTGGGAAAATTGAATGCAAGAGCTCGCTTCATTTATATGTGTTGACTTGGTGGAATTCCACCTATTTAATGCTGAGTGTTAGCAAAAAAATTTGAAAGGGCATTTGAGAGATTTGCAAATCAAGACCCATATTTAGTTGGGTGCCTGATTTCTTGGATTGGGAAAATGTTATGAGAATGGCAGATTTATTAGCAAGTTTTTATTATTTCACCTTAAAGATTTTTGGTTCATTGTATATCACATCAAATAATTTTTTCAATGAGATTAGTAAAGTTCAAGGCCTACTTAAGGAATGGAAAGAGAGTGATGATTTTGAATTGAAATCCATAGGTGATAAAATGAAAAGCAAGTTTGGCAAATATTGGAGAGATCCAGATAAGATGAATAAACTTATATTTGCGACAACTATTATTGACCCATGTTATAAGTTAGAGTTTGTGAAATTTGCACTTATTAGATTGTATGGGAATGTTAAAGGATTAGACTTACCAAAGAAAATTAGTAGTATCTTATTTGAGTTGTTTGAAGAATATAGGAAGCAATTATAGCCTCAAAATATGCATGTGAATGAGAACTCTTAAAATTCAAATTCATAAGAAAAACTCATATTGGAGCATCCAAAAAATCTAAGTTTTATTTGGATGATCAATTCAACATGCAAAAGATAGAAAGTGGGGATGCGACTAGTATATCTGACTTATATAGCTTTTTTGAGTAAGAAAGTGGTGGTGATTAAAGATATATGGTAGTTTGATATTTTGAAGTGTTGGAAACTTAATTGCATTAGGTTTGCTACTCGCTCAGTATTAGCTTGAGACATATTGGTTATCCTTACCTCTACAATTGCTTTAGAGTCTGCTTTTAATACTAGAGGAAGAGTTTTTGATCCATTAAGAAGCTTTTTAACTCCTTAAATAGTACAAACTTATTTGTACACAAAATTGGGTTTGATCACCATATGAACCCCCCATGTCTATTAAAGAAGATATAGCTGAACTTGAGAAGATTGAAAATGATATGCTAAAAATATATACTCATATAAATGCTTTTATATTATATAAGGGTATAGTTTGCATATGACTCATATATTTTTATTTTCTTATTTTTCAGATTTAGAAAATAAAGATTTTTGTGGTAGCAATGAAAATTTCCTTGATGATGATAATATTTGAAGGTGAGAAACTACTTTTGCTTTAATGCTAATTCTTAACTTCAAGAATAGTTTTTTGTTTTCTTTTTGTCATATTTTCAACCCTGTTTTTTAGTATCAATGTAATATTTAGCATTAGTATTTGGGTAAGTTAAAGTTACTAACAGACATATCATTTTAGGATTGAATAAAACTAGGCATTGATATGTTAATAAGATTATTTTTCCTTAGCAATTCATTGTGTTTATTGCATATGCTTACATATTGAGTTTTACACTCCTATACAAATTTTGTGTTTTTATTTCAATTGGTATAACAATTTTAAGTTCAAAATGATAGTGTTTTGATAGTTATTGGATTCCCCTAATATGTTCATTTGTTTTTCAGGTTTAAGCAATTTGTTTAGGTGATGCAAAATACATGTTTGGAATCTTTTAGATGAGGACAGTTGCTATGTGCTTTTCACTTCTCGCTCCAAGTTGTTTAGTCCTATGGATGATGATGAAGTGAAAGTTCAACCATTTGACAATTTGTCTTTGATTAATTTGAATTTTTTTTTTATGGTACTTCATAATATTTAGAATTTATGTGGGATTATTATATTTGGTTTTTTAGAATTTGTATGAGATTTATGATTTTTTAATTTTTTATGAAATTTGTATGAAATTATAATTTTTAATAAATTGAATTAAAGACAACCCATAAAAATTGGCTTATTATAAACAAAATTCAAAAGAAAAAAGATAAAGCCTAAAAGAATGTGCTTAAAAGCCCTGACTGAGTAAACCAAATTGAACTATTAGTTTGATTTGGTTTGGAATGTAACATATTTTAGTTCGGTTTAGTTAATATTTTTGAAGCATTTTGATTTTTGGTTTTATCAGTTTGATTTGTTTTAGTTTGATTTTAACTGAATGCCCCTAATGGTAATATTTTTCTCTTTTTCCCATTAAATAACAACAGTTTCTCTCTCATATCTTTGCTCTATTCTTCCAAAATTGAAACCTTCAAATGTGCAATCTATAATTGGCACGAAGAAGTTAGAGGAAATAAAAATACGAAGTGAAAATCAATGGCATCTTCTTCATCATCAATAACAAACTTAGTGAGAAGAACAAATATAAAAAATGATTTTGATGTCAAAATATGGGGTTCATGGTAAAGGTTATCAGATAGACATCATGGAAAAATGATAATCTTAAGCATAAGTTTTATGGTTGCCCTAACCATGAAGTAAGTATGACTTTATTATTTTTATAATTAATTATAGTAATGGGTTAAATATAAATTAATTACTATTTTTTATTGGAATTGCAGGTCAAGGGTCGTGGGTGTTTTGAGTGGCATGACAATGGTATTAGTGGTGGGATTAGGGATTTGTTGAATGAGCTAAAAGTTGAGAAGTTGTTGTTAGCTGAGAATAAGCAATTGAAACCAAGCACAAAAAGGGTACTAACTGGTAGTGAAATTGTAAGTGAGATTGATAAGTTATAGATTAAATTTAGGAGGATGAAGAACTCTCATATAGCTAAGACAAAGAAGTTAAAGATGAAAATGATGAATGGTTATGTTTTTTCCCTTATTTCTTGGATTATATTGTTAATTTTAGTGTTGTTTTAGGTTAGTGATAACTATTATGGCTATAGGGTTGTAAGTTTGATTATGTTTTGGGTTTTATGGAAGTTTTTTTTATTGTAATAGCTATAGGGTTAGAATGTCTATAAAATTACCAATGTAATGTTTATTATGTTAATGGAAGTTTGATTCTAATGACATTGATTTCAAAGTTACCATTGATTTGAAATTTATTTATCCCTTTAGTTAAAATATAATGTTTATTCTATTATAATTGATTATCCCTTTAGTTTAATTTAATCATAGGATAAAGAGATTAAAACACATTGAATTGACTAAAAAATGGCATGCTGATAATTTAATTGATTTTATTGTCATTAAGTAATGAATGGTTTAATTGAGTAAAAATTTATTTTCATTGAATCATAACATGGATAAGGCAATTAGCAAAATCATATGCTAATAATTTTACCAATAACAAATGGCATTAATTTTAGGTTAATGGAATTATAATTAAAGCATAAATTGGATAAGGCGATTAGCAAAATAACAAACTTATCATTTCAACAGAACAAATGTCAAGGAAATCAATTGCAACTAAAATAATGATAATCAAAAGTAATTTATCCTATATTTCCTAAGGAACTTGCATACAAAAGCATTGTTTTATATGCACTAAATTATCAATAAAATGATGGTAATTCCTATTCAAAGCTACTGAGTTTGTGTTATTGCTGAATCATGTGCATCAATCATAAGTTATTTTTACGTAACCTTCGGTTCATCTCTCTATGCTTGTGGTTGCCTAATTGTAATTGCAGGAGCTCCCATCCACTATAGACCTAGAGGTTGGACTGGCAAGTCAGTTGGTTTAATGACTCTTGAGCCATTTCTAACAAAGCGAACAGTCCTTATGGGGTTTCTTATAAGTCCTTTACGTCTTCTCCTTCTCAGTTGCCTTTCATTATGTATTGGAAACCTTGTATGGGCATCAAGATTAATAGCAGATTAGGAAGATCTTTTTACAATAATAGTTTTGCTTTCTATTCCAGGCTGCAAAACACATAGGAACTCACATTTAAATACACACAAACATATAAAAATTCACATTTAAATGAAAGAAAATAAAATTAATATCCAAATAAGAAAGGAAAAAATATTAATATCATCCACATTATGTATTGTACTTCCAATATTTAGATTAACATAACACCCATATCCAATTAGTTTTGATGATCTACTTACATTGGAACCGCTTCCATGAAAGATTGAGTATGAAGCAAGTTATTCTCTAGGAATAGGCATAGCTCCTACATGGCCTATTGCAGGTGTAGCTCTTTCATGGCTAGTTACAGGTGCAGCTCTTGTCCCTCTAGTCTTTGCCTATGCTTAAGTAGGAATAGGTCTCTCAATAGGTGGCACTTGTTAGTTATAAGATAATTCAATTATAAACAAAAAAAAATTGAACCAATAGAATAATGCAAAATAAAAAAAATTGAACCAATACAAACCTCATTGCCCTTGTTTGGATAGCTAATTTTGTTATATACTTCACCTCTGCAAATTCCATAACTTTATTTTTTTCCCCTTCTTTGATACCTTGTCAATGGTGTTAGGCTCATTAGAAGCCTTAATTCTCTTTTTCCTTAGTGTGCTAGCTAACTTTGCACAGGTAAAGGCTCAATTGGTTGAAATTCCCACATCTCATGAATTTTTTGCCTAAAACAGGTTATATAGGATACTAATAACTTTTGAGATTAGTGGATTTGTGATACCACTTGCTCAAAACTAATAAAGGATTAACCCTAGAGTGGTATAAAGTAAAAATGGCATGCGCACATGGGATTTAATGAGATCATATGCCCTACATATGCATTGATGCTTATCTAACATCACTATGTGCTTGTCCTCACCTTCCCATATCTTATACCAAAATCACCATTGAAGATCACTTTGCATCCAAAAAGCATTATCCTTGTTGTCTTATAACATCTCTATAGCTTTTGGACCCATTCACCCATTCATTAGCTAGCTTTTTATTATCCTTGATTTTATTCAATATCTAGAATGTGATATCTTTAAGCATGTTGACGATATGCTTATGCCTAGCTTCTAATATCTAGGAGTTAAGCGACTCTATAATGTTATTATCCACCATGTGAGACTTGCACCCACTATGAAATAGGCTATACAATAATAGGACATATTGTATCTCATAAAATCTTTAATTATTATTTTGCTAAATTGTAAAAATCAACTATATTTTTTTATCAAATATATCTCTCCATAAATTATAACACATTTACATTCAACAAACAAATACCATACTAACCTCTCCCAATTGCTTCAAATTATCTTTACATTCTTCATCAAAGATGCTCAAAGCACAAATCCAGAACTTCTTATTCAATTCACATCTTCTTCACTTTTTAGTCCAGTTAGCATATATATGCCTAGCACACAATTTATGTTTTGCCTTAGGTAATACTTGATCAATAATATCAATTATACTCTACATATAAGACAATTAAAATATAGCATATAAAGATGATAAGCAAGAACAAAATATCAAATAAGATTACATTAGACTTTTTTTTATAAAAAAAAAAACCTTTTGCATACATAAGATCAAAGTGATTTTTGATCCATCACCAAGCTGTGTTGTTTAAGCCAACTAACACAAGAACTACCTTCGATTATTTTTGTTCTCCCTTTCAACCATTACCCAAGCAATTGGAACAACTTGGCCATTTGCATCCTTTCCAACTACTACAAGTACTTCTCCCTTGGTCACAACCTTCAAAAAATAGCCATCAAGGTCTATTAAAGGCCTACACCAACTGAGCCAGTTTTGTTTACAAGCTTTAAAACATATAAACATTCTTCTAAAGACCCTCCTCTACTTTTTCAAAGCCTTTTTACATAACTCTATCCCAACCTTAGTGTTTGGGTTACTCTGCTTTAATGCCTCTACATATGCTACCAAATATCCAAACTCTACTTTGAAGTGCCCATTTAATTCTCTTAAAATTTGTCTTTTTGCCCTCTTGCATTTAGCCTCACTCACATTAATCTTAAGAATCTTTTCTATATCATTCTTCATATCTACTACCCTAAACTTAGGATTCTGATACACTTTATCTTTAAAATATTAGCTAAAAAATTAGCACTAGAACTAGGGGTTGAATAATGCCTAAAGCAGTTGTGTTTGCTCACCAAAGTCTTCACTGTTAATCTAAGATTTTTGCCATCCTTAGAGATTAGAAGCACAAAGGGACAATCTTTGTCATTCTTGCATCTAACCCTAATCCTATTTGGCTTTTTAGGGTTTATTTTCAACTTTACACCTAAAGTCACTATATATTTGGCTATGGCTTCCTTAGCTTCTATAGCAGTAGCAAATGTCATTCTCAGCATAAAGTGAGATTGGCCATCACCCTGTTCATACCTAACCCTTTTACTTGGTGTGCAATGTCTTCTACATCACTTTCCTCATCATAACAATCATCACTTCTTTTTCATTCTCAACATCAACTTCATTTTCATCTTTTTGGCTCACATAGCCACTATAGAACCATTGTTAATATTTGCATCTAAGTTACTACCACCTCTCTCTTTCCTACATTGTCAGTTTGGTTCACTCTAGAATACTGTGTAGGTATTTCAAAGGCATAGTTTGAGAAATAAGCATCATTGTAAATGGAAGGGTTTGTGTCAATGCCCTCACTAATCCCATTAGCCCTAACACTCTCACCAACTCCTATATCAGTAGTCTTAATAGTGTCCCCAACCCTTATATTAGCAATATCAACAGTCGCACTAGCTCTATGCCTGGATACTCTAGTAATCCTTTAATTTCTACCTCATTAGCCTGATATTCTAGCCCTTCTAATGCCATTAAAGGCTTATGGAAAATAGGAACATCTAAATCATAGTTCTCATAAGTCTCAATTTCACCCACGCAACTATATTTATTAATACAACTTAAGACTCTCTTAATAGTGCCATCATTGTTTACTAAAAATAACCCATCAATTAAGTCTTGTCCAAGTTTAAACATAAATATATCTTTCACATTCCTAACACCTAAATCATTTTTATACTTGTCAACAAGTACATCATAAGTCAAATAATTTGAATCAAAGTCAACAACTACGTCTACCTTACCATTAGCATATACCAATTTATCATCTTCAATCCTCAATTTCCCATTATAATTAAACCCCAAATCAATAATAGTATCCATTCTGCAATAATAAACAAACAAAATGTCAATTAACATGTGTATTTTCCCCATTAAATATTCAATTTTCAAACCCCCAAGTTCATTTTCATAATTTTTAACACTACTAAATGCAGACAAGAGAAACGAATCCTAAAGTAATAGAAACCCCAAATTAATTGCTTATTTATTGTTTAACAACTTTGAAATAGAATCTCTTATTGTTTAATAACTTTGAAATAGAATCTCTAAATGAAAAACAAACAAAAGCAGGACTACTTCTCGATTTTAACAAAATCAAACCCCTTTTTTGTTTGATAATGACAGAAAGTACACTTAAATAACCAAAAGAAACAGACATACATTGGAAATTTCACTATCCCTAAGATTCCTTTAGCAATGTCCTTGCTTTGGCAGTGTCAAGTCCACTACCAAGTTACCTTTGTCGAACTACAACAACTTCCTTTAAATGTGAATTGGTTCTAGTAATTTCGTTACAAGCTAAGATTAGAATCAAATAAGAAGAATTGGGGATTTGTTTATGATATTGGAGAATCTTTCTTTGGTTATTACTAATGCAAAACTCTTAGGTGGTGGTAATTAGGAATCTTAATAATGTTATTCTGAAATCATTTAATGTTAATCTTGTTTTTTAAGTTAAGTTCCATTTATATAGAGCTTAATTAACCTTAATAATTAATTTTGATAGTTATTTGTTCTAAATTATACATTAAAGGCTTATATATTTCTCGGGCCAATTTGTACCTTATTCCTTTATAAGAGTTTAAATGGTATAAAAATATTTTTCTTAAAGTTAATTGTTTTCATTCTTTTTGAAAATAAAGATTTATTACTAGTTTACCTAGATTATTTACTGAGAGGTATGCTTATGAATAAAGAGCTCAAATGGCGGTATTATAAATTTTGATAATTTGACATATAGTAAAATTGTTAATCGTATTAATAATGAAGGACTTGTTTTGTGTAAATTTGAAATTGAAAACTAAAATGAAATCTAAAGTATATGATATTAGGAAAGAATTAGGTAATTTTTAGAGTATAGTTATAAAAAAATAATTTCTCCTTTTGCTAAAAAAAAAAGTAAAAAGAACTTTTCAAAAAGAAAAATTTTAAAAGTCACAAGTTAAAATCTTTTTCTGAAGATAATTATGCTCATTCCCCAATTTTTTTTTTAAATCTAAAAATAAGTCTTCTAAAAATAAAAATCTTCAAAGTCTTCTTAAGAGAAATCCTCTATTGCTCTTGTTTATTATAAGTGTGGTATGTATTGGTTATTATAAAAGTCAATTTTATGTAAAAAAAAAAACAATATTTTAATTGTTTTGATAAATTGAAAGAACAGATAATTAATTTATTATTATTTAATAATGAATCTAAGTATGGGAATGATTTAGCTGATGATATTTTTATTATGCAATCTTTTGATAATGAGTTTTGCGATGTTTTTGAACAAGAAGAAAATAAGGATTATGATTGTAAAAAACCTTGTGTTTGCAATTTAAAAATCTTTTAGTACTACTAGTAAGGATACTGAATTACTTGAAAACAAATTATTTCAAGACTATGCAAATTATTGCAAGACCATTCTAAGAGATTTAAAAGAACGAACATAAAGGCTAATTTCCAGCTAGTTCGGCTAGAAATTAACCTCCCTTTAATTTTGTCTATTTTGTTATTTATTTTCTTCAATGAAATATAAATTTATTCACTTTAAGTTTATTCAGGTTTATTTCATAAGATCTAGATATTTTGCATGTATTTTATTGTATTTTTCAATGAATTATCCCAAATATGATCATTCAAAAAGATAGTGTGAAAGATTTAAGTGCGACTTAGGGAATGAGTGTAAATATTATTGACCAAACCACTATAAAATTCTTTATATTGATTTTTCTCTTCCTTTCACATTTAATTTTTAGAATCAACCAACTGGCTACTCCTCTTCAGTTGTCATTCTCATCAAGCTCATTCGTAAAGGCAACCAATAAGACTAATTCATATAACCCATTAAGTGCATTATCTGCTTCATCACATTGTTATGAACTACAAAGATGAAATAAGAGAATCATGAATAGAGACTTTAACATATTTGTTTATGGTAGATTTTTGACATGAAATTTCTAAGCATACAGTTCCTTTGTGAAGCATTGGTTCAAGAGATTAAACAAATAAATTAATAAATTGCTTACAATAATAATACATTTAGGTAGTAGTAATGGGTCCTAAGTATTATATGGTTGCAACCATTGTTCCCCATCAATGAAAGACAAATTCAGGAAAGTAGAAGCTTGAGTGTCGTTAAATCTTTGAACATAAGGTGCTCTCATAGTCATATTGGCACCTCGTCCTGTGCAATTGTATTCTCCATAGAAAATAGTCCTGCATGCATCATGCGCAAAAATGTGAATTATTATTATTTTTTAAGTTAGTGACTATTTTTTTTCCTTATTAAGTAGTAAGGATTTTTAGGTTTTACCCAATAGATTCTATTTTTAAAATCTATTTTAAGTAAATTTATACTTTTATATAGCTTTTCAAGAAAATAAAACTCAAGATCACATGAAAGAATATATTCTATTGTTATTTTGTTAATAATGACCTTGTTTTTTTAAATAATCAAAGTAATGATATTAGGATAGGATCATACTGGTCTCTTGTAGGATCATTGAAGTCATTCCAACCTTCAGGAGCAACGATATCCGTCATGAATGTATACGCGAAAACAACACGAGAAAATGGTCTCCAAGCTCGACCTAGATATATTCTTCCTGTCCCTCCCAGGTTGCAGTTTACGAATGCAAAGCCAGTGTTTTCGTCGTTGGAAGTTCGGCCATGAGCTGTCACAGCTCCGTTTATGACCTTTTGTCCTGGGGCTACTGGATTTGCCATTGAAATCAATTGGCAATTCTGCAATCAATTTAATGACTTATACATACTAAGCTAATATATATATATATATATATATATATATATATATATAAAGAGAGAGAAAGTTGAATAGTGTAGGATGACACTTACACCATGTTTGGGAAGATGATGTAGGGAGGAAAGAAAATAAATAGGAAAAATAAATTTTATTTTTCTTTCTCAAGTTTGGATAAAAGGGAGGGAAAGAAAATAAATTTATTTTTCCTTATTCGGAAAGCAAAATATTAAAGGAAATGAAAATATTCATTTTATAAAATTTCAATTTTTCCCTTTATTTAAGAAAATATTTAGATATATAATTGGATTGTATAATGATAAAAAATAATTATTTTATAATTTAATTGTTATTACAAAATAATTGTTTGGATATATTTTATAATTTAATTGTTATTGCTGTTGGGTTAGTGCTCTTCTTCTTTTTTTTTTTTTTTTTTTTTGAACGGTAAGGATAATGTTCATATATAATAATTCTAGTAAGTAAGAACTAGTTCATTAAAATAGATAATTTTAAAAATTAATCGAAATAAAATTTCTATTATTTTTAATTTTTTTAAACATTAGAATTATTAAAATATTTATTTAATTTTAAATATAATTAAAAAAATTATTATTTCTTTTTCGAGCAAACTTAAAGCAACATTATCACAGTACATTTACACTGTCTTATCCTCTCTTCCCCACATCCCCTAAACTTTTTACTTTTCTTGTGTTATTTAATAATTCATATTTTAGTCAGTTTTTTTTTATCCCACTATCGTCACCCTTACTTACCCTCTTCACTTTCTTCATTGGGAACTGCGGACAGTCTTATGATAACATTTTATTTTCATTATAAAATATTTTTTAAAAAAGAAGAAAATGGTCCCACTTTTAATTTTCTCGCTCCCCATCTTTGCATGATTTTCAAACAGTAAATATTGATTAGGCAAATGCACTTCTTGGGCTTCGTATATTGGTTCAGTATCGGTGTAATTTTTTAAAATGTGTATGGGTAGGATTGTAAATTCATAAAAATCCCTTCATTCTGCTATTTTTTTCTATCCATTTTTGAGAGAAAATGCAGAGAAAAAAATATCAAATATTTTCCTTCCCTCTCTAATTTTCCCCTCTTTCCAAACAAAGGAAAATTACATTCCTTTCTTAGTTTCCCTTTTTATTTTTCTCCCTCCCAAACAGAGATTTACTTTGTATTTGGGAGGAAGGAAAATAAAAGAGAAAATAAAATAAAGGTGAAAAATAAAACAGAAAATGTATTTTTTCCTGTTTAGGAAAGGAAAGAAAATATAAGAGAGAAGAAAAATAAACAATATTTTATTTCCTTTATTTTCTCTCCAAAATAGAAGGAAAATATGAGTGATTGAAGGAATTTTTATAAAATTATAATTTTGCCCATAATTTTTTTATTCTCTCTAATTTGTTTTAATAAGTATATATTATTTGTTTTCTTGAATAAAAGGGTAAAATAGGAAATATATGAAATGACATTTTTCTTTCCTTCAATATTTTATTTTTCAAATAAAGAAAAATAAAATTATTTTCTTTCACATCTTTTTTATCCAAACATGAAGAAGAAAAATAAAATTTATTTCCCTTTTTATTTTCATAATTTCCCAAATATGCACTTAAATTGGGGGAGTTAATAGCTAAAGGATATCCAAACATGATTTTAGATATTGAATAGGTCCCGCTTATTTTATAATCAAGTTGAGCATTCGCATTTTATGTGCTTATAATTTAAAATATTATTTAAAAATATTAATAAAATAAAATATTTATACAAATTATACAATTAAATAAATAAAATTTATTTTTAAAATAAATAACATTTAAAAATTATTTTTAATTTTATATTTTTAGTGATCTATTTTATAATTTTAATAGTTCTTATTTTTACTTATAATTATTTTTAATTATATAATTTTATATAAATTTTAATCACTTATATATCAAATAGGTACTTTGGTAAATGTTCCAATTAACAAATAGTTGATAAGTGATAATTGCTCGTTTAAAACTGAATCTGAGAGTAAAATTAATTATATATTGGTCGATTTATGTGATTGTAATTTAAGATATCATTTAAAATATTTTCAAATATTAATAAAATAAAATATTCATGCCAAATATGTGATTAAGTAAAAAAAATATTTATTTTTGAAATATATAATATATGAAAACTATTTTTAAGTCTTGTGTTATTTAATTATCTATTTTGTAGTTTCTTTTAATATTCTTTATTTTCATTTATAGTTGTTTTTAATTTGAAAGTTTTACATGAAAATAATAATAGTTTATGTATCAAACTATTTCAAATTTTTATCTCAAATAAATTAACCAATGATATCACTCGTTCAAATCTAAATTTGAAATCAAAATAAATTATAAATATTGATATTGATCAGTTCACAAATTGTGATATTGAATATATTATTTAAAATATATTCATAAATAATAATAAAATTAAAATATTTATTATAAAAATTATGTGATTAAGTAAATAAGATTTATTTTTTAAATAGATAATATATGAAAATTATTTTTTAATCTTATTTTCTCTAATGGCCTATTTTGTAGTTTTATTATTTATTTTAATTTAATAATTTTATTTGAAAAATTAATAGAGATCATAGTTGTTTATATACTAAATAATTAACTTGACAATTAATAAATTTGTGTTTTAAATAAATTCTAATTTATCAATTAACAAACTTGCACATCGAATAAATTCTAAGATTATAATTAATTATGTATATTGATTAATGCTACACCCATGTTTTATGCCAATGTTAATTCAAATTTTACTAAAATATTTTAATCATGTACATTTATATGATTTAATTATTATTTTTAAAATATTATTAATTATTGAAAATATAAAATAAAGAATTATATATAACTATAAACAAAATTATCAAAATAAGAAAACATCTTTATTAGAAATAGATTAATACGCATAATAGGTTACTTAGATAAAAATCAGATTATAAAATATTAATCAAATTATAAAACATTCATTCAAAATGATTATTCATTTTATAAAATACAATACCCTTTTTAATATTAATTAATTAAAGTAACAATTACTTATTTAAATACATATATTAAGAGTGACTTTGTAAATTTACAATTTATTTCTATTATAATTACGCATATAAATTATGTTTCTTCGTACATTTAATATGGATCAAATATTTTATTTTATTATATTCTAGGGAAAGATAATTATACATTTTAAAATAATTAGAAGAAAAATATATATGTTGAATCGTTTATAAAGCTATACCACAGTTTGATCACAGAAAGGTATTATTAAAAACTATTAAATATTTTGTATTTATATAAAAGTTAATAAAATAATAAACTCTAAAATAAATTTATTTCCAAATATTACCCTCATTATGATCGCCTAAAAATCATTATTAATAATATGTTCTTAACTATTAAAATTTTTATCATAAAAATTAAAAATTTATCTCACCTGTAAGTTTAAATATCAAAATTTATAATAATAACAACAATAATAAAGATGATCATAGAGAATTATTTTTCTTAATTTTAAAATTATAAAGATTAAATTAAAAGTATTAATCTTTTATTTGTTTGTTGTTGATTATTAAGTACATACATAAGTAAATAATTACGTATTTTTAAAAAATAGATAATTCAATAGTTTTCTACTTTATATTGATCTTCAATTCCGAAACTTAGTTAACATTAATTATCTACTTTGAGACGCAGTTAATATTAATTATCTACTTTCTTTGTTATTTTAAATTTAAAAATTATGCATAACTGCATCAAAATGTGGGAAAAATAAAAAATCTTAAAAATTTCTAAACATTAAAACACTGCTAAACAACGATGTCTCTCTCTCTCTCTCTCTCTCTCTTTTTATATGAAAAACACTGAGTTGAGGGTTCTATTATATGGGTTATCTATTCTAATACAGAAGGAAAAAAAAATTATTGAGGTTAACATGCAATCCCCAAGATAGACATGTATGGATTATGCAATAAAAGAATTTGTAAATTAGTGATGTAATAATATTTTTTTTATGGATGCGGTAAGGGGTTTTAAAGATTTCAGCCAATATATTCATTCTTTTTGCTAGTTAGTTTAAATATATTTATTTATGTCAAACAGAATAAATTTTAATTTATCACTTCGCACAGAATTAAAAATCAATTGACGCAATGATACTAACAACATATGGTTTATCTTCGAAAATAAAACTTTAGCATTTTATTTATATCACCATTATTATTTTGTTATTATTAGCGAAGAATGAAATTAATTAAAATTAAATCGAGATATTTGTCGTTATTGATATAAAGAAAAGATTAATCGGAAAATAATTCGCAAAATTTCATTGGGAAAAATAATTCTTCACTCAAAACAATTATATTAAAAGTTAATTTTAAATCACGTACTTATGCATTATTCTTTTGTTGCATTGCAAGTACTTAAAGGAGACAAGTCTTCAAGAGTCCAAACTACATTTCAATTTAAGTCATTGACCTCGTGCACTCTACCAAGTAAACATTCCATCATGTTAACCTAATAATAACTTGATTTATGTTTTTAAGCAAGTGTAAAGTTTGAAGCTATTGATTAAAATAAATGCAGGGTTCAAATTCTTTTTTTTTTAAAAATGCAGGTTGATATGTGAACTTGTTTAATTTGTATCTAGATAACGAAGGAGCTCTAATAATCTAAAAGTTGTTGAGGGTGATGAAATTCACCTCATACCGTGACCTTGCGTCCCCAAAGATGAAATCAATGGAACCTTGGATATAACACTCCTTAAAGTAATGGCGTCCCCTGTCGTCATGAAGGGTGTCTTGTGCTCCAAAGAATCCACACCCCCAGAAGGCAGCTTGATCTCCGGATATTCTTATTGCCACTGCTTGTGCTCCGACATCCCCAGGCGCTGGAATTGGTGCGACATTCTACCAAGCACCCATTTATGAAAAAGAACAATATTAGTATAATGTTAAGAATATAAAAGTGCAAGACACCATATGACCTTAATTACCATGAAGCTAATGTTCTTAGCAATGAAGTTGTTGGAGAAGATTTGCACAGAACCGCTGTAAAATGTGCCACGTGAAGAATTGGCTGTGTCATTCCATACAATTGCAGTAGATGTATAGCCTTGTCCTTGAAGCGTAATATTCTGTTTGGTTCTTGGAATTATGACTTTCTCGCTGGAACAAGTCAAATGGAGTGGAAGTTTTAGATGCTTGAAAGAAAAAGGGTGAAAAAAAAAAAAGCCTTCTTAATTATTTATATGAATGTTTTGCTGAGGTATATCCTCTCTAGATGTGTGTGGTGTGGGTGCTGAATGTAATATTCTCTATTAGTTGCATCACATGGCCTACCTTCCTCCCAGTTTGCTCAAACATGCATGTAATATTAACTACTTACTAGTAAATGCCAGAGTTTATCCATATTATGCTTCTTTTTTGGCTAAAATTTGCGACTGCGTCAACGGCTGATTGCACTGTAGTGAAATTGCAGCAACCATTTCGATCCACACAAATTGTTGAGGTTGTGTTGGTATCTGGCGGAGGAATATCAAGTGGAAAATCATCACAAACATTCACTAGCTTGCCTTTATTGCTGTGGTGTTTATGGTGTCGGCCATGACCTTCAATATTATTGTTTGGCATTATGGTTAGAATCATAGGTGATGAAGATACAATAGCAATGCCAATTTCATTTAGTTGTTTAAGAATAAGTGAAGGATTTGGCTTCATAATAAGGGTTGATGCCAACACTGCAAAAATGGCAACAAAAAGAGTGAGAGAAAAGTTTTTGAGACTCATCTGTTATAACTGATGCTGAGAAATAAGGGATGAAGAAAGATAAAGATATTTGTTTTTGACATGTTTGGATGTGCATTTATATAAATAATGCACTTGAAGTGAAAGGATTGATAACATGCCTTGCAAATCACCCTGTCCCTGTGTATTCTTAGGAGAATTTCCAAGCTACCAAACTTGATGTAGGTGAAGCATAAATGGAGATCGAATGCAGCTTTTCGGATTCGATGGGGCATTCTTCATTACGCCCTCCTGTGCAAATTTACTTTTTCAGAGTCAAAAATAGATTGCCCAACTTAAACGGTTAATCGCTAACATTAACAGATACGTGGTAGATGATAAGAAAAGATGAGATAACGAATTACAAAACATTTTTTTTTTTGGGAATAGTAGAAATGTACTAGTGGGCGGATGTTATTTGGATATTCGAATATTTTACCTCGTTTGTTAGGAGATAGTCTATCGATTTTCAGACTATTTATCAAATAATAGGAATAAACTGTTATGTCATTAATTTTTATTTTGACTTTATTTGTTGAGTCACAAAATATGGGCAGTTCAATTTTAATTTATTTTTTAAAATCCTTTTCCTACCTTTTTCAATGAATCCCAACATAAAATTTTAAGATGAAGTTTTTTCTTTCCCCCTTGAAGTAGAATAAACGATTCTGATAATAAATTTTAAGATTAAGTTTTTTTATAATGATTTGGACTAAATTAACTAATTGGTTAGGTTTAAATTTTTAGTATGGTTAACTTAAATCCATCAAACTCAATTTATTCATGGATTTAACATCTTCCTATTTTAAAGTCTCTTCACTTCAACCTTTCAATTCAAATCCTGTCATGCTATTAGAGAAGGTTCGGTTTGACTTAATTTTAACCACTTGATATTCATTTAGATGTCTGGTTCAACAATTTAGTTTGTTATTGTCCTTGCCTTTCATAAAGAAAATTCAATTTCAAGTGATCAACTAAAAATTCAAAACCCAATTACTATCTAAGGGGGAATGTTAGTTAAGAAATATATGAATATATTTGTACTTAACTAACTAATTAATTAGTTTTAACTTTTAATAATTATTGACATATGTCAAGCTTGACACATTTGTGAGCTTAATATCTTTCTATTTCAAAGGCGATACTCTTCAACCTTTCAATTCAAAATTTTTTAAATATTTAATATAAATTACTTTGACTAAAAGATTTTCATTAATCCTTAAAAGTTTTATAACTCTCAAAGGAGAGAATAAAACTTTCCTAAAATAAGAAATTCATATTAAATTAAAAAAATAAAATAAACAAGCATTTGAGTAGTGAAAACTATATATATAAAAAAAAAAAAGATAGAATTTTTTAATTACTCATACTAACTTTTGAAATTACATATGTCCAGTTATGAACAATAACCATTAGTATTAGAACAGTAAAATCATAACAATTATTGTTTACATAAGGTAGCCTTGAAAAAAATATTAAATAGAGGGAAAAAGAAAACTTCATAAAGGATAAAGATTTTAAAAATATTGTGTTGCTCCCTTTAGTGAGGCTAGCAACCCAAAAAAGGAAGGTAAATTGGGTTCTCTTAAAAATACTTGGAACTTATTGAAATTTCTTAGAGTTCTTTGTAATTGATTGAACCATATAAATTCTCTCTTTCTCACAAAGAAGAAGATATAGTGAAAAGAAAAAATGAATACAAGAGATTTTGTAGTGGTTCAACCAATAATGCCTAAAAGTACTCTCAAAGTTACTACTTTGGTCTTTCACTTCTTTTATGGCTCAAGAGAACCTTTCTTCTACAAGTTTAGAGATAACTTATTCACTCCCTTTTTATGAGGTTTAGAGATAACCTACTCGCTCTTTTTTTATGAGGTTTAGAGATAACCTACTCACTCATTTTTTACGAGATTCAAGAGAGCAAAAACCTACTAGTAATTTTCTAAGATAATCATCAACTTATGTGTTTTTGTTGGCTAAACACTAACCTTTCTATCCTTACAAAGAATTACCCAATATGGTGTCTAAGTCTCTTAACTAGGTAAATGGACAAGAAGTACTTAAGGAAAACCAAACACTTTAAAATACAAAGGTAATACCAAAGTCATTTGCACAAAAAAATCTTGCAAAACCTCTTTCTAAAGTGTTCTCTATCTCTTTGGTCTTCAAACAAATGTCTTTATGTATTGAGACCCAAAAATACTAGCTTGTAGAAGTAATTAGAGAAGTTTGGCAGATTTCTTAAAAACTAGTCATTATACTTGACAACGGTCATTGAATATGTTCCACATTCATTGGCTTTGCAATGACTATAACCAGTGTCCCGTTGATCCTTACCTATGGTTGTTGAATTGTTAACAACTATCTTCAACACTCATTGGTTTTTCACAATGCCTATTGAGATCTTTAGCAAACACCATATTTGGCTTTTCTATGATTGTTGAATGTTTTCAATGATGGTTGGTTTCTCAATTTATTATCATTAACCCTTGTAGAATATTTAGGTGCTTTCAAATGATTTTTAATGCTTGTTGAATTTATTAATGTCTCGTTGAATTTATTCCATGCTCGTTGCCACTTGTTCGATGGTCATTGGAGACCCTTTCATACATGAGAGAGAGATATGAAGAAGACATCACCCATATTCATTATTTACCTTTAATGCTCATTCTTTTCCCTGTATGCCTATTGGATTACCTCCACACTTATTGGATTCCCTTCACGATATTTAGACCTTTTGTATTCTCAAGTCCTACACCATTTTGAGATGCTTTGTCTTTGTCTTTAAAAGCATATTAAAAGATTAACTAAATGTCACAATACTTAGATAGGCAATTGTTCAAGTATCATTCCCTTAATTCTTTAGCATATCTTCTAAAGCACTGTTACTTAAGGTGTGTCTTTATTTTTTATAGGGTTTAACCCTTCAATAAAAGATATAAGCACAAACACTCAAACATAAGGCTTTGGCATCATTTAAAACAATCTATACAAAGGAGGAACTTTGGGGTCAATAATCTCCCTAATATTTTGTTTCTAATTCCTTCAAATATATATATATATATATATATATATAACAACATTGTTAAACTTACATTAGATCGATTTGATCAATGATAAATTGTTCCACCCTCTATGTGTTTTGACTTAATTTTCTAATGTCAAACTATTAATTTTTAACTTGATCTAAAAATTTAATCAAAATTTATTTGAATAGTTTCTCAAACTAACTCGATCAAGAAAGAAATTCAAAATGACTCAAATCCAAAATTGCTCAAAAATTTTTGAGCTAATCTCAATTTGACCAAAATCTAATCAATGAGACAAACAAATTGACCTGATTTGTAGGTTGACCTAAATAGGTCTTATCAAGTCCTAATGTATTAAGTTTTGATATATAAGCCTTGACACATCATGTATCGGTGCATATATGTATAGATATGCATACATTAAATCCTGATGCATAGATATTGATGTATCAAGTCCTGATATACACTTAGGATATTAAGTCCCATTATATAAGTCCTAATGTAGAAATCCTAATGTATCAAGTCTCAATATGTAGGTTCTAATGCATCAACTCCTAATGCACAAGTTCTAATACATACATCATGATGCATCAAGTCTTAATGTATAGATCGTGATGTATCAAGTTTCAATGCACAAAGTCTGAATGTATTAAGTCCTGATACACATTTCATGAAATATCAAGTCTTGATGTATAAAATAAATCTTGATGCATGAATACTTATTGCATAAGTCATACATGAACCTCAATGCATCAAAATCCTAATGCACAGATATTTATTATACATATTTTATTGTTATTGACATTGAAAAAAAGGACCAAAGAATCATCATCAAATTGCTTAAATAAAATTTTGCCTATCCTATCTCCATTACCTCAACTTATGAAATTGATTGTTAAAAAAAATTACTAATGCTTTATTTTATCACAATAGCATCCTTTATGAAGAAAGTAATCATTTGAATATTGATAATGTACAATAAACGAAACATAAAATAAAAAACAAAAACAAATTATACAAAATAAAACATAAAAATAAAAATAAAGTATCGATAGCTACTACTACTACTATTTCTTCTTCTTCTTCTTCTTCTTCACACACAATAAACAAAACATTAAAAAATTAAAAATAAAGCATGGAAATAAAATATAAAAATAAAGTATCAACAAATTCTTCTTCTAAAAACAGTAAAAATACAAATTGTAATTAAATTACTATAGTAAATTTTAATAATAACATAATTATTTTAATTAAAAATAAAAATTTATTGTATAGAAAACTAAATATTTATTATTGTTAAAATTCTAAAGAGGAATAATATAAAAAACATCCTATATTATAAATTTTCTAAATTATTTTTGTATGGAGAACTTTTTATATTGCTAACTTTATAAATTATTTTTTTATGAAAAAAATTCCTATATGGTTAAATTTTATATCATTTTTT
Source organism: Omphalea diandra (assembly GCA_949677035.1). Classification (NCBI taxonomy): domain Eukaryota; kingdom Viridiplantae; phylum Streptophyta; class Magnoliopsida; order Malpighiales; family Euphorbiaceae; genus Omphalea; species Omphalea diandra. Next base: position 29,552 of record CATIWR010220849.1, read on the forward strand.
TGTTAATTGAGTAAACTATATATATATATATTTCAAAATTTATTTGATAAAATAGTTTGACATATGTTAAATTTAGAGTATGTTTTAGATAACAGTTTACCGTTTATCAAACTAATTATTTGATAAATAAATTATTAAAATCTATAGTAATTTGAGATATAAAATTACCTAAGTAAAAGCTATAATTGAAAATAAAATATACTAAGAAAAATTATGAAATAGGTAATTATATAAAATAAAGCTAAAAATAGTATACATATATCATTAATTTATAAAATATATTATTTATTTATATAATAAATATTTTAATTTATTATATTTACAAGTATATTGTAAATAATATTTTGAATTATAGTATGCACAATGTGCAAATTTCTAATAAGTATATAATTAATTTTTCTATAAACTCAATTTTAAATGAATATTTGCTATTTATCAAGTAATTGTATTAGTAACTAAATATTTGACAAGTAACAATGTAATATATTTTCATTTTGTCATACAGTAAGCAAGTTAATAATTAAATATTTGTTTCCTTAATTGATCAAAATAAAATATAGAAAGTTTAATAGCATAAGAAATTTTTTACATAAAAATAATGTTTTATTATACTAATTTAATTATACTTATAATTTTTTTATTTACTTCATAATAATTTTCAATAAATTGAGAATAAATTTTAGTTATTAGTTATATATTAATTTTAATCATTTAACTAATTAATTATTCATTTGATAAAAATAAATATTAAATTTATTTAAATATGTTATTCAATCATGTGGAGTGGATTTATGACTAGTATTTAACAATTAATTTACTTGCTACATAATGAAATAAAAATATATTGTATTACTACTTGTCTAAAAATATTATATTGCAATATAATTGCTTAAGAAAAAATAAACACTCGTTTAAAACTAAGTCTAAGATCAAAATTAAGTGTATTATTATTATCATCATCATCATCTCTTTTTATATCTTATAATTCCTTTTAGAGAATCACTATATCTAATATTCTCTATTTCATGTTTAATAAAATTAAATTTTATTTAGGCTGAATACTTTTTTTTTTTTAGAAAAAAAATTGTATTCTAATTTTCAAAATGATATTATTATGAATACATACTCACGTTTTAAAGTAAAATTTTAAGATTTTTCACACAGAGTGCATAATATAAATATATCAACCTTACATATATTTTAATTATTTTTTCTACTTGCAATCTAGTTAGTACAAATTATTGTTATTGTTAATGCTATGCATTGTAGGGACTAACATTTGCATGAATAATTAAAGAAACATATGCGTGTTCATTCTTTTTAGCATATCAATTTCCATGCAAGAGCCAAAATATAAAAATATGTGATATTGTGAGGCTTACCACAGTGGTTGGCTCGGGTGATCTGAGTTGAGTTGAGGTTGTTGGCTTGGGTTGTTTCAATTAGGTTCCTGCAAGATAACAAAGGTGAGGGTGTATCTAACCAGTTGCTGGGAGCCCACTATGATACTTAAATTAGTAATATGCTGGAGAAAAAGAGAGTGTGAATGTAATATGTGAGAAATATTAAACAATGCTTCATATATAATGGCTAAGAGTACCTATTTTCTTATTGAATTAGGACTTGAACTTTTCCTAATTAATGACTATTTTCTGATGAGAGTTATCTTCTTGATAAGAGATAACTCCCTGATAAAAGATAATATTCCTATACAGAATGAGTTATGAACTAGTTGTTATACTTGAGTGAGCTGAGCTCTACAGGCCTACAATCTTGTGGACTAGGCCAAGTTGTGCTGGCCTGTGGTAGTCATGAAGACTGATTTGGGCTTTTGTGTGTGGTTGGATCTAGCTCATATTTATTTGGATAATATCACATGTCCCCCTTAGTCCAAATTTGTTTACATCTCGGGATAATAGGGAATATGTCCGAGCTGGAATGTTTAGACTTGAAGGCTGGAATTTGGCTTAGATCAAGGGATTTAAGGGGGGAATTGAAACTTTTCAAATTTTAGAAAGGTCTCATTGTCCAGTGTACCATGTGTCACGCATTAATGTGTCTCTGATGATTATATAAATCAAGAGCATCAAGATCGTATGATGGGATGAACGGTTTGTTTAGCCCTGATTGTTCGTTTTCCTTGGCTATGTCTATAAATGGTCCTTCTACGCCTCCTGGGTCACCATTTTTGCCACTCTTTTGCATTTCCTTTTTTCGCAAAGTTGAGATTTCAAGCTTTCTCAGAGATATTTTGGGTTTTCCTTCCTTGCCAAGAACTAAGATTTTTCGCTCACTACAAGAAAATTAATCTATAATGACATTTATTAAATGTCATTAAAAGTCTAAAAAATAACACTTTAGATTTATATTGAGGTTTTTTGTGAGCATCACTTAAGTGGGCGTCATTATGTATTAAAGCGACATTTATAATAAGTGTTGGTATAAACTTACAAACAATATTTTTAGCACCGCTTTATTTGATATTTTTCAACTGCCACTTTAATGAATTAAAGCAACATTTGTAAAATGACTCAAAAGCTATTTATTATTTATGAGTAATAATTTGTTGCAACGCATATTAAGTGTTACTTTAAGATAATAAAACAACATTTATAAATGTGTTTTGAAGTAAATCAATAAATGTTGTTTTACATTTAATATATCACGTTTGATGTTATGAAATGTCACTTTAAAATGCTTATGAATTTAATTAGTAATTTTTACAAAAATGTTACTAGAGGAAAAACTGTAATATCATTTTTCATCTATTACTAAAATTTCACTATTGCATTAATTTTAATCACAACAAAATACATATTATAAAAGCATCAAGTGCAAATATATGATATAACTCAAAGCTCTCTTTTAATTACAATCATAAATAAATAAAATATCTATAAAATTAATAAAATATTCATTTGAGTACTCAAAAGAACAATAAAATAGTCAAACAACCAAACTTAAACTATTAAAAAAATTAAAATATCCCAATCTTAGATATTGTTGATGAAAAACCACATGACTAGCCCAAATGCATAAATTAATGCTTGTGACCTGAACCAAAATGTAAGTATAATGATAAATCACAAAAAGATTTGAACAATAAGTATTAACATTATTAAAAGAGTTTTAAAATTCTTACTTTTAGATCTAGTAATATGTGTAATATTAGAGCATTGGAAAAATAAGGATTAGTATAGTGTCCATCTTGCTTTGAAGGAATGGTTTCATCTTCATTATGAGAAACTTCCCCATGCAATGAATTAGTAGCACTGTAAGCAACCAAAGTGTAAATCCATTAGCATGAAAATAAAGTAGCACTCATGAGGCCATGTGCCTCCCTTTTAAGTTTAGTAAAAACACCAATAGTGTTCCTACATACAAATGTAACTCATAAGCAAGTGTACCTTTTCTACACTAACTTAATATATGAAATGTCAGAACATCACTGGCAGCAATTGCTTACATTTTCCAGAAAAAAAGAATGATATAATTGACATTTTGAATTCTTTAAACGAACAGATCAACTACCATAAAAGTAAAAAGTAAAAAGTAATTGAATTTGGTTGTGTGAAAAAAATTTATAGGCCTAACTTTCATAGTTCCCATCCCAAAATACAATCATGCAAAAAATACCAATATTCTTTAGCTATTCACTTTCATTTGCATAAGATCCATCGATAAATGAGCAATCCATGGAAACAAAAACCTAATCCAAAGATAAACGTAAAGAGGGGACTAGATAATTGTCGTATATCCTTAATTTTTTTCCCTTGAAGTTCTTCCAATAATGCATGCTTTATCATTTATTAGGTAGACCATCCTTTTATTCTAGTTTTTACCATAAATTAATAGTAATTTCATGTCTAACATTGATAACAAGAGATAAAGAAAAACTAGTTTTCACCACATATTAGTAGTAATTTTATGTTTTACATAATATCTCAATAAAGCATCTAGTCCTAATAACTCCAAAATTGCATTTGCATATGATGTAGAAGGGTTTCAATTCTTGTCTCATAGTAGAAAGAATAAAAATAGTGCCTATTATCAACTGGATTGTAGTGAAAGGAATACAATTTCAAATGTATTAGATCTCACAACCAAATAGTATATTTGGCATAACATACTAGATAATAATCACATACATAGACACTTCCAAAGCATGAACATGGGATTGAATATGAAAGCGACCATCCTCTAGCCCTAATAACTTTCCAAAAGTAAACAATAGGAGGATGTATATCATAAATAACATGTCCAACTATCTGTGTTATGCACAGACCCAAATATGATCAAAATTCACAATCACCTAGAATCTTTGGCACACATACTAGCTAATAATAAGATATATTGACACTTCCAGAATAAGATTATGATATTGAGTCTAAAAGCTTTATGTCCTTCCTTCAGCCCCAGTGGTTATCCAAAGGTAATTGATAGGAAGATTTACCATAAGAAATAACATGTCCAACTATCTCTGTGTATGTGTAATGCCAAATAAAATGTGGCTTTGATTTATATATTAATTCACATGTAGCAATTGCAAACAAAATGACAAAATAGGTAGCTCAATAACATAAAAATCAGCTATTAGTGCTTTGTTATTAGTTTCATACCTTTTATTCACTGAGGCATTCTTTCATGCTTTTGCTTCTTTGTCTACAAAAAAGAACAGATAAAGGTCAAGCCCTGCAATGTTGTAACCAACAAAAGATAAATGCATAAAGCTACCAAAATGCTAGCAATAAGTCAAATCATGGTAGCTTCAACAAAAAAGTCATCATGAAAACTAAGACATAGACTGCATACAACCAAACTCTTCTTTTGCCCTGTAAGTAAAATAATATCTCTGAAAGGCAGCTTCTAGGAAATAACTTCATCCTCTAGGATGCAAAGCAAATTTTTCACTGCAAAAAAGAATGCAACTAAGTAACATACATATGAAAGTCATCATCCTTCACATTAACAAACATATGAATATTGAAAATACATCCATTTTTCCAACAAGTGTAATGAAAAAACTTCTTTAGTGGTTCCTAAGTTAACTGTTCTAGCGCATCCTTGTCTCTCTTATATCTTTTAACTGGTTTTGGCTTTTCAGTCATAGGTTTCTTTAACTTTCTTGAAGTTGTTTTCTTGCTAAATGTATTTTCCTCTCTATCATCATCCAACCTGTACTCATAATCATTATTTTCTCTATCTTCAATAGAACTGAAGTGAAGTTATTATTATCATGAGCTTCATCATCTGACTCATCAATAAGTTTCAGACCAACAATCATTTTCCTTAGTTGCTTTAATGATTTTCTACTTTCATTCATGTCACTAGCTAAGGAAGATAGTTTGGAGTTCTAAGAAGGATTTGATACTAAAGAAGACTTTCTTTTTTTACTTTTAAAACTCTAACAAAAAACCAAAAACAAGTTAAGACAAATCAACATAGCTTAATAAAAAATTTTTTTATGTAATTTGAACAAAGTTACCTCATGCAATCTAGGTACATCTTCTAAGAGCGAAACATTTGCATCACTTGTGCGAGAAGCTTTTGCAAGATTTTATCTATTTTTCATTCACTGGAAACTTCAAAATTGAAAAATCTAGGGGGAACTAAATTATTGGCCCTTGGCACCAAGAAGGGGGGTTGAATTGGTGTATAAAAATTTAAAAATAAAGAAGAGGGGAAGAATAATGAGAATAATGAAGACAAGCGATTTATAGTGGTTCGGGTATTAACCAACCCTACGTCCACTCCCCAATTCACCAATTG